>WAAF01003276.1:0-203364 GCA_013400475.1 Tricholaema leucomelas | reverse complement strand
TTCCCTTTCCCCACTTCTTCCTGTTTTCATCAAAACACATTTCCTGACATAAAAAAGCCTTGGTTAATGCTCTCTGACTCATTGAACTGGCCACACAGATCTTCTGGCTCTGCAGGAACTGGACCATCCTGTTTGTGGGCGCAACAACCACCCCCCACTGTGTGCCAAGGGCTGGGGAAAGCTACTCCCATTGTGAAACACTCCCTGCCAGATGTGGGCAAGCCCTCCTTCACATCTGGATAGCAGTCAACCACTTTGATTCTGTCTCTCAGTTGTTTTTTGCCCTGTGCCAGAGCAGGATAAGCTTTGGAGATGATTCAGCCATTTCTGCAGAGAGATCCACCACCTTCTTGCCTTTAGAACCAGAGTTTTGGAAACCCAGAAGGAAGGTAATAATACCACTTAAAAAACCAGCTTCACTGCTGGGAGAGAAGTTTGTCTCCTCTCCTTTGATACCCTGTGAGAAATCAGTGAATATGTTCAGTGGTACAAATCTGCACCAATTTGGGCTGCCTGTACTGCAGCTGTTGATTGCCACCAGTCTGAGACCTTACTTTTCTCCACACTAACACACAAATTGTACTGCATAGGTTGTAAAGCCTTCAGTGCCTGTGGCCAAACACAATAGTCACTAAAGATGATGACCCTTGCTTGATTGTCCAGTTCAGCCAAAGCAAACACTTATCCCCTTGGGCTGCTGTGCAACATGCTTCAGAAATTAGGGAAATTGCCCCTACAAGCTCCCTGGGAAATCTCATGGATGTGCCATCCATCAATATTTTGCAGTCTGAGACAATAGCAACATCTCCTGCTACACTGGTACAAGCCCAGACACTGTGCTCTGGCTTCCTGTAAACAAGATCTGTTTAGCTCCAAATCCTTCTTTTGGCTCAGGCTGCCCCGGTTCAGTGAGGATGGTCTGGAGATAATCATCGTGTGGATTGTATTGCTGGTACAAGGCTCCATTGCACAATGGAACCTCTTCAGAATGCCCTTGGAGCGAGGAAGTTCCAGGCTGGCTTCTCTGCCAGCCATGACTGGGACTCAGGTCTCAGCACCAAGCTGAAGGAGAGGTGGTAGACAGTGAGGATCTGACAGGGGAACAGGAAAATCTGAGGCTGAGGCAGCTGATGAAGAAACATTTACAGCCTGCTGTGCGAAGGAGACGAGGGTGCAAAGGAGCTGGGCTGGAGCAGAACAGATTTTCCCAAAGGAAAAGAAGGCAGGAGAGGAGTCATCTCTCCTAAGGAAAGGAACTGTTGGTCCAGGATTTTTCAGCCCAGACCAAGTTAGCACCCTACTTGAAAATTAACCTCCACTTGAAAGAGTTCCTGCTTGAGCTGGGCAAACCAGAGACCTCTGAGTGAAGCAAGAGAGTGGGCAGTGCCCTGCTCTGCCCGTGCCTGATCTCCTGGTGCCTGTGCAACCCCCATCATGCAATCCAGTGCACTGGACTAAAAGTTAAACATCCAGCCTAAGCTAGTTGTGTGGGGCCAGTGAGGGCAGAGAGGCATCTCCTGGGAACAGCTCATCACCCCTGGACAGACACCTGAGCATAAGAAGTTGTAATTTAACCTCTCACCTCTGCTCTACCCCTCAGATAAATTAAACTACCATTTCCCACCCTCTAGTAAAGACCAAATCATTTCCCATGTTCTCCTCTGCACCCTCCTTCACAGACCCCCCCCACCAGTGTCCTTCTGCACAAACACCAAGCTGAGGCTTGCTTTCTCAGCCAGGATAGTGGAAAGGCATGTCTGTGTGAATCCTTTCACCACAGCCCCAGCTCCTTCCTGAGCAACAGGGCCATGAGAGACTTGTGAGGAGCAACTGAGGGAGCTGGGGATGGTTCATTTAGAAAAGAGAAGGCTGAGGGCAGACCTCATTGCTGTCTGCAACTACCTGAAGGGACATTGAGGAGTGGCTGCTGCTGGGCTCTGCTCACAGGTAACTAGAGACAGAACAAGGGGGAATGGTCTCAAGCTGAGGCTGGGGAGGTTTAGATTGGACATTAGGAAAAGTTTTACACAGAGAGAGTGGTCAGGGACTGGAATGAGCTGCCCAGGGAGGTGGTGGAGTCACCCACCCTGGATGTGTTTAAGGGTGGTTTGGATATGGTGCTTAGGGATATGATTTAAGGTGAATCTTGTAGAGCAGGGTTCTAGGTTGGAGTTGGTGATCCTGAGGGGCTTTGCCAGACTGCATGTTTCTGTGGTTCTGTGCTTCTGTGACTTGCTGGGGCTCTGCCTTGGCTGGAAGCCTCCATGCCTTACAGTGAATGGTAGGGAGAAGGGTCAGCATTGCATTAACCTCAGAGCAAATTATGGTGGCCTTGGACTTTCCACAGCACAAGTCCAGCTCCTTAACTGATTAAACTAGGAGGGTTACAGAGTCTGTGATACAAGAGGACCTGGGAATGCAAGGTCATAAACCGGAGTGAAACCCGACAGGCCTGGAAGCGAGGGGCTGTTGCCTGGGCACACCTCATCCACCAGCATGCTCTGATGAATCACCCACTCAGGTCTGGGGGGCAGCTTTGCTTGAGCTCACTTCCCTGTACCTTGCAGGGACACGGTGGCCCTTCTCCCCACGCTGTCCCAAGGGCCACCCCGCAGAGCCCGCAGTCACACGGCACTCCGGATTCAGTCACCACCGCCGCAGCCAGCGATGAGCTCAGCCACCTGGTGCAGAGCGATCGGCTCGGGATGAGCTAATGCCTGCTCCGTCTGCACAGAGGGGGAGGAGAAGACACTCTGACTCACTAGCTCATGCCATGATGGAGACCCATGGTCCAGCCTGTGGCCTCTCAGGAGGACAGTGTGCCACACCTGCCTCTTAGCGGGGCTGCTCTCAGCACAGGCAATAGAAATGGAACCGTGGCACACTCTGGGACTCTTTGCCAGCAGGTCTTCATTGCCTTCCCTGCACCACCAAACCTTCTCCTGGGGTCTTGCACAGCATCTCACCCCATCTCACCAGGGTCCCATCTGTCTGTAAAGCAATGACATCCCCTCTGTGGGCTGGCATCCCAGCCTTCTGTTACACTGAGCTTGACTCTGTCCTGCTGCCAGATGGCTTACAAGGCAGATGACTTCATCTCTTTTAAAGGGGCAAGGGATTTGTCAGCAGTGCCCTGCAGGAATCGGTGTACATCATCTTTGGTGAGGAAGCCAGTGAGAGGAGCATAACACTGCACCCCTTATGACCCCACAAAGGGCCCAAAGAGATGAGGATTCCAGTCCAACAGAGCCAACAGCCTCCTGTCCTTCATAGTTAGCAATCCCTTGTGGTTGATCTGTCCTACACAATAGCCTTGTACAACACCAGAGAGTTGAGGAGCCTGATTCCAGCACAAGCTCTGCTGTGATGCCCTCCCGTGCATGTAATTGCAGGGATTATGCAGCATTCAGTCCTCAATTCCAAGCATGTCTTAGTAGAGACTGCACTGGATGCTGAGGAGACCAGGAGTGGTTTGCGCTGCACCAGCCTCTGCCCCCCAAAACAAAGTGTGATGTGTGACCTGAGTCACCTTGAGACATGCCTCAATAGCTGTGGTGGTCTTAGGCTGATGGTAGGACTTGACGATCTTAGAAGGCTTTTCCAAGCAAAACAATTCTATGATCAGTGCACTCCTCTTAGACTCCAGGATAACCTGGAGCTGCTCTAAGGGAACCTCAGTTCAAATTTGTACTGGGTAGAAAGGAGCGAATCTCAGAATGAGAACCAGGTTTGCACACAGGAGTGTGATTCTAATGGATCCAGCCTGTGCCCCTTGAGAGGTTTCAAGATGATAAGAGAGATGCAAGGCACCTGTCCCTCTCTGAGCCGGCACCCACCTCTCTCCCACACACCTTCTGCCTGCCTGCCTGCCTGCCAGCTTGCTGCGCGGTGGTTTGCAGCTGCACGGGAACGTTCCTGACTCATCAGAGTAGCTTCACGGAGGGTTATCATCAGCTCTGGACAGGGAGGCTGCAGTGCACGCACAAGCCCAGAGAGCTGGTTCCCGTGCAGGGCTGGATCCTCCCCTCCCCCTGCACACACGCTGCCGCTTGTCGGGGAGCACAGCGCTGCTGTTCCAGGAGGATAATCTCCCCTTCCCGTGCAAGTCTCTGCACGCTGCCCTGCAAACAGCCCCACGGAGCATTTCAGCACAGCAGATGCTGAGGCTCGCAGGCCAGGCACACAGACCCACTTCTCTTTCTTGCAAAAGGGAAACGAAGTTGTCTGTCCCTGAGGAAGGCAACTCTCCATCTGCCTGGGCTCTGCCTCAGGGCCCCTCATCCCCCAGCACAGCATTCAGCAGGCACTCGCCGTAGATTTGGAGGCGGTTTGATAAATCAGGTCAAGCACCATGGGAGAGCAAGAGAAGCTGGGATAGCTTTGGAGGGATCATTTAGTAGTGGCGCAATTGTGAGCTCCAGATGAGCTTGATGATCTCAAAGCTCTCTTTGGTACTATGATGAGGGTCTAGAAAGCTCTAGAGAAGAAGTCTTATGAGAAGCAGATGAAGAAATTGAGATTTATTAGTCTGGAGAAGAGAGGGCTGAGGAGAGACGTCATTGTTCTCTACAACTCCCTGAAAGACGGTTGCAGTGAGGTGGAGGTCAGTCTCGTCTCCCTAGTACCAAGTAATAGAACAAGAGGAAATGGCTGAAATTGCACTAGGGGAGGTTTAGGTTGGATACTAGGAAAAAAATCTCTGTACTGAAAGAGTGGTCAGGGACTGACACTGGCTGCCCAGGGAGGTGGTGGAGTCCCCCTCCCTGGAGGTGTTCAAGAAACATGTGGACATGGCACTCTGGGACATGGTTTAATGGCCATGGTGGTGTTGGGTTAACAGTTGGACTCAATGATCTTAGAGGTCTTTTTCAACCAAACCAATTCTATGACTCTGTTCTATGAAGTGCCCTCCAGGAGGGTGTGTGCCCATCCTCACTGCAACAGCCGGAGCATTCCCATCCCTAGCTGGTGCATCTCACAGAGTGCCATACCCTTGGCAGGGATGATGAAGGGGGTTGCACCCTCATGTCTGACTAGGAAGTCAGTAGAGCTTGGAGGAACACCCCAGTGCCACATCTCAACAGCACTGCCCTGACCATTGCAGATCTATGGAGGCAACGTTCCAGCAGGGCCAGTTGCAACTGTTGGCCAGGAAGGGCATGTGTTTAGAAGGATGAGCTGGAAGATGGGCCTGCAGGCATGTGTTCTGAAGGCAGCAGGTCTGGTTCCCAGGCAGTGAGTAGGTACTGAGAGGCCCCCATAAGTGGTGTTGGCCCAGAGAGGCCCACAGTGATTTCCCTTCCCTAGCCTGAACATGCTGCTTCTCTATAAAACTCTGCGTGTAGCTAAGCCACAGCAGAAAGTCTTGGCTTTATCAAATGGAGATCTTGGGTGGAACCAGGAAATGAAATCTCTCCCCAAGATTAGGGAGAAAGGTGCCTCCTTGCCAGCCAAGGGATGGAGCTCTGACTTCCCCTGTGCCCTGGGAAAGAGCCCATTGCATCTGGCAGGGTAAGATCTCAGCAGCAGGATGTGGCAGCATGAGATGTTGACACCAGCTCACGGAGCTTCTGATTGGCACTCATCATGCACCGCTCTGCTCCACCTTCCTTCTTCCTTTCCTCCTGGTGCAGCTTTCCCAGCCAGGTCAACCCTCTCTCCAATGAAAGAGTGATTTGCCATTGGAATGGGCTGCCCAGGGAGGTGGTGGAGTCATCGTCCCTGGAGATGTTCAAGAAAAGATTGAATAGGGCACTTAGTGCCATGGTCTGGTTGATTGGCTGGGGCTGGGTGCCAGATTGGACTGGATGAACTTGGAGGTCTCTTCCAACCTGGTTGGTTCTATGGTTTTCTGCCCCATAGCCAGGCAGAAAAGCCTTCTCTGACAACTGAAACTAAATCTTCTACATCCCTCTGCAGCCACCAAGACTGGTAACTTGCTCTGCAGAAAGGACAACTCAGTGTCACCAGCCTGCTGACAATGAGGTGGAGTTGTCAGCAGCTTTTGTGCCCACTGGGCATTTGTACATATTTTGTAAGGGGATCAGGTTGGAACCACCCTGAGCTTATACCCAGCCTTTCTGCAGGGTCTACCTGACATGTGGCTCTTCTGTGAGCACCAACTTCCTCCAGCAATATTTCTTCAGCAAAGTACAGCAGAGAAAAGAGACTCTGATACCACCTGGAACAGCAATGAGACAATGCAAAATAGGAGAGCTGCCTCTTTAGTGCCACGTTAGTCTCTTGCCTTGCTGAAGATAAGCACTTCTAGCCTTGCTAGCTGAGAGTTCACAACTTACTACCCTAGATGAGTCCAAGTCCCCAAGCCCAGTGTCTCCAGGGTCACCTGCTGTTCCAGATGCAGGCACCTGGCCACTTGGGAAAGGCTGCAAACACAGGGAAATGCTGGTTCTTGTAGCAATCAGCTGATGCCCTGAGGCCAGAGGTTTGCTCACTTGTACCGTGGTATGTCTAAATATAATACAAGTATTGTTCTGAGCCCTGCCTCAGCCCCAGTGAAATCAGCCACCAATACCTGATTTTCTCGCCTTCCATAGCTGCAAGAGACACAACTGTGTGAAGGAACTTCTCCTTTCACTCCTTCTGAAGGCACCTCCCATTGCCACTGCTGACTGATCACCTGGCCTCCTCTCATGAGACATCTTAAAGAAGAGGACCTGACTTGCAATTTCAAGCTGCTATTACTTTTACTGCCACCTGTTTATTCCTTGTACTTCTCTGCAAGTTCCATTACAAGTCATATGACTAAACAGCTGGGGAAACGGACAAGCTGCACACATATCCAACTGGATTTATCCTTTCTACTCATTCAGTTCAACCTATTTCTGAAAGACCATGAAAAGCTTGAAATCCAAGTAATTTTCCACATGGAGCTAAGATGCTATGAAGACAGCGTCCAACATGAATTTCTGTAGCACAAAATCAAGCAGATGTGTCCCAGGGTGACCCCAGAGAGATGATCCACCATGCC
The DNA here is from genome assembly GCA_013400475.1 of Tricholaema leucomelas. Taxonomy (NCBI): domain Eukaryota; kingdom Metazoa; phylum Chordata; class Aves; order Piciformes; family Lybiidae; genus Tricholaema lacrymosa; species Tricholaema leucomelas. The sequence continues at coordinate 196,373 of WAAF01003276.1, read as the reverse complement.
ACACAACTTCCCTCTCTCACTGTTGGTACAAAATGGTCACTAGATCTAATCTAAAAAGCTGAACCATTTTGATCCTATTAAAACTATGTCTTCTGTTGATTTTACCAAATTGTTTCCACTCATCTCCATCGACAACCCCAAAAAGTCCAACATAGCATGGCTCAATGTGCAAATCATATCATGGCTCAACCTCTTCACATCTCTTTGGATTTGCACCATGAAATCAGAGCTATATTCCCATGGATTGGTTTGAGACAACTTCCAGCTGAAGCCTGAGGATCCATAACCTGCTCTCCTGAGGGGTTTGCTGCTGACTGGTGAGGTGCAAATTTGCACTGACCACTGCTCCTCAAACAGGCTGCTAATGGGGGTCTGCTTCTGTCCTCTACCTGCTTCTGTGCTCACTTCCGTCATTGTCCCCAGCACAGAGCCTTGAAAGGACCACTCAGTCACCTATTCAGACTGTTTAAAGTTAAAAGTGTCCAGTTTTCATGTTCTTTACTTGGGTTTGTTTTCCTAAAAAGCTTTCTGGTGATTTCTTTTGCAAAAATACACCACAGGGAGAAAAAGCTTCACCTAAACTTGGGCTTTGACTTGCCACCTTGAGATCTACCCCTGTATCTGTTCAAACCCCACTGTAGTCTAAAGGGGCTATGTTAGTATTAACTGCAGGGTGTGGAGAAAAGGAGGGGAGGAGAATTGAGACAAAGAGGACAGAAGCTACCCACAGGCTGCCCATGCTCTAGCCAGTGTGAGAGGAAGAGCCACAGCAGGCTCCATATCTCTTCCTCTCGGTCCAGCCCCAAACAATACTTTCAGGGGCAGGATGCCATTTGCCAAAATAATGTCCCCTAAGCTCTGGTAGAAGGTTTAGTCTTCCTGTGCTGCTGTCTCCCTCTCTTTTCTCAGCTTCCTGCCTTTTCAGGCCAGGGACCACCTTTGCACCTCCCGCCTGCACAGCTCTGAGCACCCTGGGGCTTCTTGGCAGCAGCTGGGGTTTCTGGGGGCTCCCCCAACACAAACAACAACAAGCTTCAAAGTGCCTCTCCACACGCAGCTGCTCTGAGGGCAGATTCAGGTTTCCCCCACCTCCTTCTCCCCATCCCTTCTTGCAACACCCACCTTGCAGCTGGTTAAAAACAATCTCTGGCTTTTTCAAATGTGTTGGAGGGGTTTACCTGATATATTCTGCACCCACCCCCCCACACCCCTTGTAGCTGAGGTCCTGGATTTCATGGCAAATCTGGTTAAACTAACAGTAAAAAGCTCTGCAATTATTTGGCTCTAAGGCTTGGGTCCTTGCCCAGCTCTGACATACACACACACACACACACACACAAGTTCACTTCTCCAGCAAAGGAGTGGGTGATGCCTCTCCTCTTCCTCCTCCTTCAGCCCGTCACGGAAGGGCTGGCTCTTCAGCGAGGCAGTTCCACCTCCTGCAACTTTCTCCCTCCTTGCTCTCAACCTGTGCTACTGGAGTTTCAGCCATCAAAATCCCTTCCTGCAAGATTTTTTCCGAGCCCTCTTCTCTGATTTGCAAGCACCATGGACCCCCAGCAGCCAGCGAGGTGCTGCTGTGGGAGAGGATTTTCAGCGGTGAGAGCAGAGAGGGAGTGAACTCAGGAGAGCTCTCTCCTGTCGCAACAGGTAAGGCACGCTGCTCGCTGCTGTGGGAATTGCGGTGACTCAGGGAGCCGTCTGTGCTGCACGGATGGAGGAAGGCATGGAGGATGCAGAGATTTAGTCACAAAACTGCTTTTGCATGTGAGTAACTTCTGCTGGAAGCAGACTTACCCTAAATATATTTGTGATGCAAAGGGAGATCCTTTAACCTTTCTTCCCTCCTGGCAGCCCTAGCGTGAGGGGTTGTAGAAGGGGGCAGCAAAAGCTTCAGCTGTGTTTGTAAGGAGTTTTCTTCTGGTCTTAGGTGGGAAACTTCAGCACATTGCAGCCAGTGCAAGCAGGTAGCTTCCAGGTAGCCAATGTGAAAGCCTCACTGCTGATCAGGGCAGGTGAGGGGAGACTGAGCAGAGAAGCTCTCCAGGTGTCTGCACGGGCAGGATTTCTGCAGGGAGCATGTCTGTGCTGGAGTAAATGGATTTGCTGCTGAGGAGCAGCGATGGCGTCCGGCTGTAGGCTCAGCTGTTGGCTCGATACAACCCCCCATGTACCGGGGTGAGGCAGTACCACTCCAAACTCTGTCCCAACATTCCATCTGTCACCCCAAACTTGGCTGTGCCTTGGGGATCTCTGAGCAAACCACCTGCCCTGGTCCCCCTCTATGACAGGTAGCAGAGGCAGCGAGCTGAAGCGAGAGTCACCATGCCCGCCTTGCTGAGGAGCGCATGTTTAAGCTTGTGCGAGTTTGCATCACTGTGACTCTGCTCACCCTCCAGTGACTGATAGCAAAATGAGATTAAATCCCAGAGAAAATCCAGCCCCAGCTCAGGGTGTGCAGGAATCATGTCCCCTGTTCATGTGCAGCGCTGAGAAAAGAGGTGAAAATACAGGGAGGGAGCCCTGGGCACTTGGAGCAAAGGGAGCCCTTCCAAACAGCAGCTATCAGCTCATCAGCCTCCCAGGGGGGCTCAGGGCAGACTTGGTGGAGTGCAGCCTCCAGAGGGGCAAAGATCAGCTGTCACATCACAGGGGTTGCCTGAGACTAAACCCTGAAAAAACGCTGGTGTTCATTGGAGTTTGCTGCTATGAAGGGCTGAGAGTTCCCAGGACATGTGGAAACCTGGGCTGTGTGGCAGCTGCGGCAGAGCTGTAGCTACTGGGCTCCCGCTTCACCCAATGTGGCCTGGGTGTAGGCAGGAGGGCAGAGAGTCCACCACATCCTCTGCCTCGGCAAAGAGCTGGCATGAGACGTGTAGAGAGGTGCCACAGCTCTCCAGGCTGTCAGGCAGAGAGCCCTGGGAGGTTATCGGAGGCTTGGGATGGAAAGCAAACAGTCTGTATCAGGCTGCTAAGGCTGGGCTGTCTCGGTGTTCAGGGAGCTTGGTATTGTGCACCCTTATCATCTCCTAATGTGCAGTGCACCTCACCTTATCGGCAGCAGTTCAGGGACATCCGCCTGTCTGATAAATGGTTGGGGTTCCCGAGGGACTGAGCAGGCAAGAGGTTTCTAACCCACCCAGGGGCTTCAGCCTCTGCTTCTCCCCATCTGCTCGCCGCGTTCTAACACGCTCCGTAACGCCGCGAGAGTGAGCCCAAGCGTCCTGCCCGCAGAGGGGAGAGCACAGCAGGATCTGCTCCTCTCCTCAGCCTTTCCCTTAGCTGCAGCTTGCACCAGGAATGTTTCAAACCCCAATGCTCTCACAAACGAGTGCGTCTCCCAGCCCTCCAAACAAACATCATTCATGTACGAGGGGAGAGTTCAAAGCAGGCGTAACACCTGGAATCAAACATCTGTTAGAAACTCATGCATTTTGCATCCTACACTCCTGCCAACCGCTCCAAGGCAAGTCCTGCAGGATCATTCCAGCTACCTCCGTGCTGCAGCAATGCCATTCCCTGCTCCGTGCACCTCGCTTTGTTTTTTGCCACGTGTGGAGTACGAAAGTGCAGCTGCACCTCGGGCAGTAGTGGGCTTCTTCTCTCTCATGCTCAAGCAAAGAGGATTAAATACCCTCAGCCCTTCAATTCTTTTTCAAGACTGGGTTGGCAACACCGATGCTCCTTTGTCTATTAGCGGGGCTGATCTGCTGAGCTAGCACTTCTCCCTGGTAATGGAGCAGGTACTGGTTTATTAGCAAAGAAAATTTCTTTCCTAATTCTTGGAAGAAGGAACTCGAGGGAGGGGCAAGGCTGCAAGGGCTGTTAGGAAGGTTTGTAGCTCAGAAGCAGACAAGCAGCAGGTTTGAAACAAACCAAAGGAAGCATTCTTTTTTCTTTTTCACATGGAAGGCATAATTAAAGTCTGGAGCACGTTGCCACAGGATATTGCAGAGGCCAAAACTGCATTTGGCTTCAAATATGGTTTCAACCCATTTAGGATGGAGAGCTCCAGTGGAGGTTGTTAAACAAACCAGCCCAAGAACAACTGTGTGCTTGCACTGCTGCTGGAGAGTGAGAGAAGGAGCATGTTACATGTGCCTCTCCACTAAGCAACCAAAACTGCCCCAAACTGGACATTCTGGAAGAAAGATTATGCAGAGAGATGGCTAAGTGGGGTTATTTTGATGTTCTTACATTGTGGGACTATTTTGGACAGACCAGGTTGTGCCTTGGATAGATGCTGTGTCTCAGGCAGCCCAAGATAGGTTGGTTATGCCATGAATAGATATTCCATATGGCTTAGGTTGACAGGGACATTGTGTGCCCAGCCTGGTAGCTGTTTGTCACAGGTGCTGCAAGCAGTGTCCACATACAGCTGCCTGCTCTTCAGAGGTGTTGAAGTGGCAAAAGCTTTCAGAGATGTGTGTGCAGCAGACAGCCTGGACCAGGAGGCAGTGCCTTGTGCTGGGAGCAGAACTGAAGCTGACAAGGATGTGCTGTGGCAATGAGACCAGCCTGGGCAAACATGCCTGTCTCAGGGGTTAATCTTTTCTCCAGTGAAACCTTGAGCTCCCCAGGGCAGGGGCTAGGTTTGTATCATCACTGTGAGTATAGCAGAGGAGGTGGGCTGCTGCAGGCAGGCTTCCCAAGGGTAGGCAGGACTGGAAGCTGAAGATTTTCTATTTGCATTCAATAAACATCTGCTGCAGGGAATTTCTGCGGCACAGCCATTGATATCCTGGATGGTCATCCTTTTACAAAGAAGGATCATGACCTGATCATCTCATTCTTCCTCTGTCCTCTGTGTCCTTAAGCTGCCTTAAAACACAGGAGAGGGACAAGAAGGAACAGCCCAAAGCAGGCAGATGGCAACAGAGTGAAGGAAGCTGCAGTCAGAGCAGAAAGCTGCTTTTCATGCTCACCTTCAGGCACCAGAAGGGAAAGACCAGCAGGGAGCTGGGCAAAGGAATGAGATCTTAGTACCAGTACAAGAACAAGTCTGTGGATGAATGAGAGCTGCCTGGAAGAGAAAGAAATGAGAGAATAAGCAGAGGGGCCAGGGCAGAGCAAAGTCAAGCGGTTCACATCCTGCTGAGCACTGGGCTGCCCGCCTGGATCCAGGAGGGCACGTGGTTCCTCACCCAGCTCTTCATGCCAAGATGCTCTTGGACTCCTTCCCAACAAATTTTATAGATCATAGCATAACATGTATGTTCCCCACATGGAACCAGAGAAAGGGAATGGGAGGACTGCTGGCACTCAGGTGCTGTAGCCAATGTCCTCACTGCTAACATGCAGATTGAGTTAAGGTGCACACGAGGACTCACAGGATCAGTCAGCTCAGCGTTAGAGCCCTTCCAAAGGCTGAGCTGCTCCTCTTTCCAGGCTGGTGTGGGAGCTGAGTCCAGTCTGGATTCACAGCTCTGGTGGGTCAGGTGGGAGCTGTGTGTTGAGATCCCAGGAAGGATCTCACAGGCTTTGCGGCACCTAAATAAACAGCTGTTTTGTGAGCAGCAGAATTCATGAAGCTTGGTTGCCTGAGGCACTCACTCGCTCTCTTGTGTGGATCCTCTGATGTCTAATAATCGGGTTGGGCTCACATTAGAGCCTTTTCTTCCAGCTGGGAGTCCTAATTTGGATTTCTCTCCTTTCCCCTGCTGCTTTTCACAAGCTTGTGCAAACCAAACAACTTCCAAGTCTTTACCTATCTGGTTAAATTCAACTGAAACCAGACAGTGGATCCAGTAGGTTAGCAGGGAGGGCTGACAATGCGGTGGCCCACACCAGCTTCCTTCAGCAGTCTGCAGACAGAGCAATGATGAGCAGTGCAAGATCATCTCAAGCATGAGGAAAATGTGAAAGGTTCATTATGGATTTTGGCAGGAGAAAGCAATCAAGTGTCAGCCCAGGATCCTACAACCACCTGAAAGGAAGTTGTAGCCAGGTGGGGATTGGTCTCGTCTGTCAGGCAACCAGCATCAGAACAAGGGGACACAGTCTCAAGTTGTGCCAGGGGAGGTTTAGGCTGGATGTTAGGAGGAAGTTCTTCCTATAGAGAGTGACTGGCATCGGAATGGGCTGCCCAGGGAGGTGGTGGAGTTGCCATCCCTGGAGGTGTTCAAGAAAAGACTGGATGGGGCACTTAGTGCCATGGTCTAGTTGATTGGATAGGCCTGGGTTGACCTGGATGATCTTGGAGGTCTCTTCCAACCTGGTTGATTCTGTGATTCTATGATCCCCTGTTGGCTCTTGCAGCCTGTGGTGATGGTCACAGCATGCCTGCTGGGAGAGCTGGCTTGTAGTGATTGAGGAATGTGGCCCTTGGCATTAGCAGCTTCCATGGGAGCTGAATCCCAGGCAAAGAGGCGCACAGTCCTAGCAACAGCAGAGCTGGGGCACACTCAGGTGAGGACCTGGCACAATGCAGGTAGCTCTTGTGCCAACACTTTTGGGCTGCTGCACTACAGTGCCCAACCCCTGGGCCCCTAGCACCATGCTTAGGGAGCAGCTCCCACCAAGGCTCCTTCCCACTAGCACGACCCTTATCCAGCCCTCCAGGGCTGTTTCTGTTCTCAGGCAACAAGTACTCAGTTCCCATCAGATCCATAAGTGCAATGTGCTGTTTTCTCTGTCTTCTGGCTGTCTTGCTTGCAGTCTCTGGCTAAAGAGATAGCCAGCACTCCTCAGCATCTCCCCAGTTATCTGTGCAGTGCAGATTCTCGATCACAGGCAGGATCACTGTGTACAGTTCTGGATTCTCCCATCACAAGAAGGACATGGAACTGTTAGAGCGAGTCCAGAGGAGTCCACAAAGATGCTCAGAGGGCTGCAGCAGCTCTGCTATGAGGACAGGCTACAAGAGTTGGGGCTCTGCAGCCTGGAGAAGAGAAGGCTTCGAGGAGACCTTATAGTAGCCCTTCAGTATCTGAAAGGGGCCTGCAGGAAGGCTGGGGAGGGACTATTGACAAGGTCTTGTAATGACAGGACAAGGAGTAATGGGTTTAAACTGGCAGAGGGGAGATTTAAACTAGATGTTAGGAAAGGGTTCTTCACAGTGAGGGTGGTGAGACACTGGCACAGGTTGCTCAGGGAAGCTGTGACTGCTCCCTCCCTGGAGGTGTTCAAGGCCAGGTTGGATGAGGCCTTGAGCAACCTGTTCTAGTGGGAGGTGTCCCTGCCTATGGTGGGGGGGTTGGAACTGGATGAACTTTGAGGTCCCTTCCAACCTAAACCATTGTGATTGTATGATTTATCCTCATGCTGCCTATAAATGAAGAGGGCAGGAGGCAATCATTGAGGATGTAAAAGCAGCTCATCCATTCAGGGGAGAGTGGAGGAAAGGGATCTGGCTGCCCAGAGATGCGGTGGAGGCTCCACCCCTGGAGACTTTCAAAGTCAAACATGAGCGAGCATCCTGGCCTAAGTAAAGATGTCTGCTCACTGCAAGGGTCTTGGACATGATGATCTTTGAAGGTCCTTTCCAACCCAGTGCATTCTGTGAATTCTATGATTAGGATAACCCATGAGGATGCTTCCACCTGCCCTTGGCACAAGCAAGTCAACCACCCTGATGTCACACTTTGTCTAAGACAGGAGCCAGCAGGAAGGCAGTTGGCACTGTGAGGTTCCCTCATCCTCTAGCCCCCCTCCAACAACCCTAGACCACTCCACAGCTCTGGAGCTGTGATTAACTCCTGCTCTACAACGATGTTGCAATGCCAAGACAGATAAAGATCACTGACCCTTATAACTCTATGGGGAGTTCAAGCCTGTTCAAGTTCTCCTGTGCCTAACAGACAAGCTCCCGGAGGCTTGCAACAATGACAGAGAAACCTCAGCTATGTGACACATATCTGAGCCAGGCTTAGGTGTTGGCATCAGTACAAGATCTGTCTCTCTTTGGGCTCCTCACAGAGCATTGGACAGAAATACACATGGTGCATGGGAAGGTGACAAGAGAAAGACTTGGCTTTGCATAAAAGCTGATGTCTTGCTCGTGGACAAGGGATGGCTTGGAACCAAAGACACATGGCACCTGCTCGCTCTGGTGAAGGAGCAAACCAGAGCAGCAGGTAGAGCAGAAGGGCACAGGCAAAGCCATAAGGATGGAGCAGCAGACACCAGAGCAGTGGGCAGTACGTCCAAGGGAAAAGGGAGTGAGCAGCTGGCTGGAGGCAGCCACAGTGAGATGTCATAGAGGAAGGTGGCTTTGGACCCTGTCTCAATCTAAGAATCCTCCTGTGAACTGCATGGTGACAAAGGTGGCAAAAGCATTCAGCTGCATGGGTGAAGGAGCAGCTGACATCAGAGTAACACTTCCCAGACACCCCTCCAATGTGGAAGGCCATCCTGGTCTCTCCTCTCCTGTGCAACTAACCCATGTCCTGCACATCTGCCTTCACTGCTCCCGGGGCAGTGTCCCACCATGCTCCTGCTGTCAGCCTTGAACAGTGGTCCTAGCAGGACTCCTCACAGATCCTGTGGCAGACTAGACCCTGGGAAGGCAGCAGCCTGCTAGTCCCAGCACAGCACCAGATACACCAGCGTGGGGTCTGGATTGCCCCACACAAGCCAACGATCCACAGGCTTCCCCTAAAATCCTTCAAGAGGGTCTCTGCTTCTCCAGCTCCCCTTAGATGCTGTCGGTCCAAGCTTCCCAGGGTTACAATGCCTGCCTGACCCAGCTGACAATGACAAGATGAGCATCTCTGTCGAGCTTATAGGACTGCACTCATTCTGCTCAGGGACCTATTTCTGACCCTCCCACCCCACGCTGAGCAGCCCAAGCAAGAGTTGCTGCTCCACACAGTAGCATGACATTCATTAATCCCATGGCTTTACGGCTGAGCGGTCTCCAGTACAGCCCACCCCATCAGCACACAGCCACTTTATCACCAGGAAAGGAGCTGAACCATGAAACTGTTACAGCACAGGGCCTGGGCACTGCCCACAGGCCACTGGCTGCGACAGGAGCAGCGTTTCACGGGTGGCTTGGAGCAAGGGTAGACCTCAGTTGTAAAAGGCACGTGCAGCAGTTTCAAACCACCGTCCGCCTCGCTCCAGGCTGTCTAGCAAGCTGGAAACAGTTTCCAAAGGTCTATCCAAGTCATTTTGGAGATTGGAAAGCTGAGATGGGGAAGGAACAGCCCAACCATGCTCAAGGTGGAATCTTGCAAGTCCAGCAAAAAGCTGTAGCCACAGTAACACAGTCCCTTAGCAGGCTGGTGCAAAACACAGCTCTGCAAGCACAGCTCTAAGAAAACCATCCACAGGCCCTGGAAAACCCCAAAATCCACCGTGGAAGAAAACACTGTAACTTCAGGGGCTCTTTTCATTACTTTTCTGGCTTTATGTAGTACCTCCAGGAGGTATTTCTTTTGCTTCACTGCAAAACCAAGCAGAGACTCCATGACTGATCACAGGAGCAAGATCTCCAAGAACAGCAGCAGTTGCTAGCCTGTGCTCAGCAGCCTCTTCTGAGAAGTGCTACTGAGATCATGGGAACAGCTCCATGCCATGGCTTGGGAAAGGATGGGTTGGTTTGTTTTTCCAAGTCCAAGAAAACAACAAAACCCATCCATCTCCCTACAGAGTTCAAACCCCACAGGTCTGGCTGGTGAGTGACTGGCAGGAAACTTAACCAAAGCTGAGCAAGACACCAAATGGAAATGGATCCAATTCCCATCAGCTTTGCTGTGGTGGTGGTGAAGGGAAACCTGAAGCCAACAGCCCAGCCCCCACATAGCATGCACAGGGGTTACTTCAGTGCTGGGAATCCAAACACCTCAAAGGCAGAGCTCGAGACATGTACAAGGAGCATTCTTTTCCATCTGTGACTTTCCAACCTTAAAACCTCAGGGACTGCTTTCCAGTTGATCCTATTTGGCAGGCAGCTGTAAGGATGTTGACCCAACTATGCCTGAACTCCTGCTCACCTACCATGCAAACCAGAATACAGTGTCCCAGCTCCTGTTTATTTTCCCAAAGCCTTGTCCCCACCATCTTCTATGATTTACTTCTTTTGCTCTCTGCCTCTATTGTCTAGTGACCATTGAAATTCAGACCCGAAGTTACACTGTCCCATTACTGATTATTCAGACAGTTAAGCACATCTCCCTTCTCCACCTCAGCTCCTATGCTTATAAACATCAACAAAGATGTTGATGTGTTTGGGGATGGTTTTGATCAGTGTCTGTCCTGGGGAGAAAAACTGCTTCTTGTAGTGAAGAAAAAATAAGAGCGAGAATGAGGGGCAGAGAAGGGAAAAGAACAAGAGACAAAGAAAGAGGAAAAGATTTTGGGATGTGTGCTGGCAAAAGAGCAATAAGGGAATAGTTGCATCTATTTTCCCAAGAAAATGATGGTTTTTCTCTGATTTTCTGATGTACAAACTTTGGGCCAATCTCCTGCCACAGCTAGCGAGGGGAATCCTGCTCTTGGTGTATTCAGCACTCACCTTGTTTTGTGTTTTGGGTTTTTGTTGCTTTCAAATACCTCTCTTGAAGAAAATTGAAGGGTGGGGCTGGGGCCACACCTGCTTGCTGGCAGGCTGCAGCACTTTTCTGCAGTATGGCCAACAAACACAGCAACCCACACATCACAGGAGACCCTAGGGAGGACCCCCTCCCTCAGAGGACTGCCATCACCACCAGCCCCTAAGCCCATGCCCCAGCTGCGCACCCCAGCTGAATGGAGTAGCCGTGCCCTGCACCAATCCCCCTCCACGGCACCCATCTCCACAGCCTCCCCACACACACACTTTGAACCCCAGTGCTGTGTTTGCTCCTTCCTTTCAGACCGACAGATTTGGGCATGTCTTTGACAGAGGATCACAATTTGGATGTTAAATTTAGACGCGCGCTTAGGCTCTGATTAGAGATACACCAAATGTTTACGCGCTCTGTGGGGAGTTTGCATCTACAAGGCTGAGGGCAAAGCCCCTCCAGGCTCTCCGATCCTCGCCTGATGATTAGGAGAGGAGGTTGAATCACCACATAATGATGCCCTGGTATTTCCCTCAGTCGGGAACCTGTCTTACCTTCCTCACTCTATCCCACCCATGGGCTTTCTCCGACACATTCACCTCCTCGCGTGCAGCCAGCTCCAGGAGAGCATCTGTGCCCAGGGAAGCTGTGGAAAGAGATAGCAGAGACTAGAAATAACACAATGTGGAGATCTTTGAGCTCCTCTGCAAGGAACCTTGAGCTTGGTAGGGCTGCCCTTCTTTGGTACCCACCTGTATCTGGGATTTTAAGGGCTAGTAAATGGATTTTCTGCTGCTGTCACAGCTTTCCCACCCACAGTACAAGCCATAGAAGCTCACTTCGTTTCTACTGCTTCATTAATGACATTTTACAGGGGTGGCTCCAGCAGGGCTTTCCCTGAAGCGGAGCTTAGAATCATAGAATCATAGAATCAACCAGGCTGGAAGAGACCTCCAAGATCATTCAGTCTAACCTAGCACCCAGCCCTATCCAGTCAACCAGACCATGTCATTAAGTGCCTCATCCAGGCTTTTCTTGAGCATCTCCAGGGACAGTGACTCCACCACCTGGGCAGCCCATTCCAATGCCAATCACTCTCTCTGTGAAGAACTTCTTCCTAACATCCAGCCTAGACTTCCCCCAGCACAACTTAAGACTGTGTCCCCTTGTTCTGTGGCTGGTTGCCTGGCAGAAGAGACCAACCCCCACCTGGCTACAACCTCCCTTCAGGTAGTTGTAGACAGTAATGAGGCCACTCCTGAGCTAAGGCAATAGTCAACCACATTCACCCTGTCTTCAGAGCACCGTGCCCCATTGTTCTGCTGACATTCACCATGGCCTCTGGAAATGTCCTGGTTCCACTTCTGGATGGCTTTGCATTGTGAATGAGGTGTAAATACTCCTAGAAGCAGAAGGTAGAGAAGGAGCCACACAGCTGTCTCTTGGGAGATCTATTACTCTACAAAATACATTAAAACCATGCTGGAGAAAGAGAAACAAGGCATCCAGTGTGGCATTGCTTCAAACAAGGCATCCAATGTGGCATTTTTTCCCAGTACAACCTACTAAAGAGCAAAGTCCATTCTAGAAGTAGTAGGTGATGGTTTCCCATTCCAAGGTGGGAAGTTGCAAGCTCTGCTGGGAACCCCAGGACACTCAAGCATGAATAAACCAACTTTAGAAGTACACTAGTGTCACCAACCCTCTCCAACTCATTCTTTCATTAAAGAATAAAATAAGAGGAGAGGCTGAGGGAGCTGGGGTTGTTTAGCCTGGAGAAGAGAAGGCTGAGGGGTGACCTCATTGCTGTCTACAACTACCTGAAGGGAGGCTATAGCCAGCTGGAGGTTGGTCTCTTCTGCCAGGCAACCAGCAACAGAACAAGGGGACACAGTCTCAAGCTGTGCCAGGGGAAGTCTAGGCTGGATGTTAGGAGGAAGTTGTTGGCAGAGAGAGTGATTGGCATTGGAATGGGCTGCCCAGGGAGGTGGTGGAGTCGCATCCCTGGAGGTGTTCAAGACTGAATGAGGCACATCCAGTTGATTGGCTAGGGCTGGGTGCTAGGTTGGCCTGGATGATCTTGGAGGTCTCTTCCAACCTGGTCGATTCTATGATTCTAAGAGCCAAACAAGGACTTGTGCACAACCGCTCCAACAGTGAGAGGATTTCCCAAGCAGTATTGGGATAGAAAGTGTCCAAGCAGATGCACAAGGGTGAAGAAAGAGCACATCTCATAGCATGGGCAGTTGCTGCCAGGGGACATAATGGTCTGTTTGTGCTACTGTCAGGGCTTTGGGTATGAGACCCACCACAAAGAGAAGGAGCAGTTCAAGAGCTGGTAGTGATGCCTCCTAAAAATCCCAGAGTTCTGGCTGCACTTTTCGAAGTTTCAGATCATTTCCAGAGGAAATGAGGCTTCTCCCTCATGCATGCCCCATGTGTGTAGTTACTCTTCAGCCCTCATAATAACTGCTGAAGCCATTGCTTGCTGTCAGCCCAACTTGTAATTGAGAGCAAAGCTCTCACAAATATGAGGTCACGACAGGTTTTGCAAAGTAGTTAGCTGGACAGAGGATTAAAAACCCTGCTAATGCCTCCCCCCCACACCTCCCCCAAAGAGGAAGAAACAGCAATGTAAGTGAAGCTCTTCTTAGATGTCAGGAAATCTACAGGTCAGAGTGAGGTTAGAGACATTCCAAGAGAGACTCAGGAGAAAGTTTGTATCTTGTTAAATGCCAGAAGCCCCACTCCTTGCTCAAGGTTATCCTGCCATGTTGAACTGCTGGTGTTCAAGAAGGCATGTGCTCTAGCTCCAGCTTTTCTTGTGGTTGTGGAGTTCATAACCGTCTCTGCCTTGCGGGTTCTCTGATGTCTTATAAGAGATGAGTTCACATTGCCATTGCAGTACAATTCAATTAAAAAGTCAATTAGCCCAGATACAAAGCCATCATCTTCATTAACTCTGCTGTTCGTGGAACAACACTGTTTTGTTGCTGGTTTGTTCTGCCATCTTACTCTGCTCTGGACCGTGGGTGACTTTTCCTGCTCCACAGTCCCAGCAGACGCGCGCTCACAAGCATGCATGAATCTTCTTTCCAGGTTCAGCAGTTGAAAATGTTGGAAGGGAGCAGCTCTAGGCAAGTCCCTGCACGCTGCAGAACTCTTAAGCGTTGTTAAGTAACGAGCAGAGCTTTTAAGAACGTGGTTTTCAACTTCTCAGAAGGAACCACATGCCTGTGTGGATCATCTAGCCCTGTTCTCCAAGATTCTCTTTCATTTGGTCTGCATCTGAGACTTTGTTGTATTTCCTAAGAGTGAAATGATGGCATTTAAAAACAAAAAAAAAAAAGAGCTTGAATTTTGTCAGACCCAAATTCTGTTGACTTCTCCACAAATGCTGGTAGCTGCACTTCAGCTTCAGACCATGAATGACCACTGCAGGGAGACTGCTGGATGGTTGGCATCTGTTTACCAAGGGAAAAGAGGTCTGAAGGAAGTCTCAACATTACAGCCTTGTATTTATCGGTAATTAGATATCTCAGGCAGAGAATATGACACACATTGTTCGTCAGGCTCAAATAATTTGTTCCTACCATTCGACCTGACTTATAAATTGAACTAGTTCTGGCTTTTAAAGAGATGAGTCTTGAAAAAGTGTCTGGAAAAACAAGTCTTCCCTGTTTAAATTAGGAATGTGCCAAATGACTGGCAGGTACTTGATGTATAATTTAAATTTAAAAGAGGAAGAAACAGTCCTAGATAAAGATCTCCTGGGATATCTAGGGGAAATATATGCACCTATATTTAGCTTATCCCTGGTTTCAACCCTTAAACTCACACAGAGCAGCACACACTTGGGTTTTGAAAGGAACAAACCTTGATCCTTTAAAAAGCTCCACAAAGCTCACTAATAAAGTTACAACCTTGTTAATCACCTCCGTGCTCCCCAGTTCCTTCTCTGATACACTTTGTTCAGGGAGCTGTAAATGTGCAGGAGTCGTCAGAGAAGGAAGCTGATGGTGAGTGGTCATGGACAGCAGATCCTCCACAGGAATTCTGACCCCAGGGCTCCCTTTGTGAGAAGGGAGGTACCAGAGAAATGACTCAATGGTTGAGGGTAACATGGTCAAAGTGTCCTGCAACACAGAGGAGGCAGCCAGAATCAGCCCCTGTGAATCACAGCTTTGTGGTAACTGAGCTACAACTTGCCTAGGATTGGAGCTGAACCTGTCAAAAAGGTCACATTGCTGAGCTGACCATTCAGAAGGAATCTGCAGGATGTAGCAGGGCATCTCTACTGAGGGGAGGAAACAGGGGGAAAGGAAAGGGAAGACAGACTGTGGGCAAGAGACATCGAACCATAGTCTGGATACTGACTCTTGAAAATACTTTGCAAGAACTTGTGTGGAGAGAGAGTTAAGATGGAGAAGAGAGGATGAAGAAACAAAATAGAAGCGAGCTTTGATTGGGTGTGGAGAGTTCAAATATGCTGTCTGACAAGGGAGAGGGCAGAAAGGAGGGAGGGAGAGACCATTCACACAATAGGAAGTCAGCCTGATCAAAGCATGGCTTGTCACATTTTGCCCTCTACAAGGTGAAAACCTGAAGGAGAGAAAGTGAATGGGTCTGAGCCAGCATGGGGATGTGGAAGAAGGACAGAAGGAAGAAGAGTTGAGCTAACTGTCAGGGTAGAGAGAGATGTGAGGCTAAGCCCCAAACCCATGGGGATTTTTGTCTTAATGTTAATAAAAACCACCAATGTTCTTCCTTTCACAGGACCCAAGGAGACACCACACCATGGAAGTCACTCTCAGAAGGCACCTCCTGAGTTTTGCTGTTTTCCTGATGCACTGTGTGGTCCAGAAGGCAAGCTGTGAGAAAGGCAGCACTTCCCCTCTGCACTTCACCCACTTCTTCTATAATGCCACAATCTATGAGAACTCAGCTCCCAAAACCTATGTGGAGAGCTACGTCAAAATGGGCATTTACAAGACAGAGCCCGAGTGGGACATCAGGTACAGAATAGCCTCTGGGGACAATACTGGTGTCTTTAAAACAGAGGAGCACGTGATTGGGGATTTCTGCTTCCTGAGAATAAGAACCAGGAGCAGCAACACAGCACTTTTAAACCGGGAGGTCAAAGACAGTTATCTGTTAATAATCAAAGCCACGGAGAGCACCTTTGCCTATGAAGCCTGGGCCAAAGTCTTGATCCACATTCTGGACAGAAATGACCTGAAACCTCTCTTTTCTCCCCCGTCCTACAAAGTGTCCATCAGAGAAGACACTCCTCTGAAAACAGTGATCAGCACACTCAGTGCCACCGATGCTGATGCCGGTCAGAATGCTGAGTTCTACTATGCCCTCAATACCAAGTCCGACCTGTTCACCGTCCACCCCACCACCGGGGCAGTCATCACCACAGGTAGGCTGAACAGCACCCATCGGGGCAGACACCACCTGCAGGTTTTGGCAGTGGACAGAATGAGAAAGATCATGGAGGGGAACAGCTTTGGCAACTTGGCTAGTCTCATGATCCAGGTGGAGCCATCTGCCAGGAAACCCCCCTCTATCTCCTCAGTGAAGGTGACCCCACCCGACTCAGCTGAAGACTATCTCTATGCAACCCTGTCTGTAGAAAGTGGCGACTCGGAAGCAGGGATAGATTCGGTTGAGTTTGTGGATGGAGATCCAGGAAGACATTTCAAAGCCATCAAATCCTACTTTGGGAGCAGTGAGTTCATGATTGTGTCAACCAAAGAGATCAACTGGTTACTTTACCCATTTGGGTTTAACCTCAGCCTGCAAGCCAAGGACAAGAGCAAGCCACCACTGTTCTCCCCTATTAGAGTTGTCCATATACCTCCCTCCAAATACGTCTCTGCCAGGTTTGAGAAGAACGTGTACCAGGTCCAGCTCAGTGAGTTTTCCCCAGCTGGAAGCCAAGTTGTTATGGTGAAGGTCACACCAGCCTTCCCAACTCTTAAATATGTTTTGAAACCTACTCCCGATAGTGCAAGCTTTAAAATCAATCCTCACACTGGGCTGATAACAACAGTCAGAGCAATGGACTTCCATGAGCAACCTCGTTTTGAGCTTGAAGTTACAACCATGAACACTCACACATCCACAACTGTTGTCATTGACATCATCGACTGCAACAATCATGCTCCAAGTTTTAGTCAGTCTTCATACCACGGGGCCTTCGATGAAAATGTTCCTCCTGGTACCAGTGTCTTAAGAGTAAGTGCTACAGATGAAGATGAAGGAGACAATGGCTTTGTCACCTACACCATAGCCAACCATAAATCAGTTCCCTTTGTCATCGACCCCTACTCTGGCCTCATTTCCACCTCCAAGTCAATGGACTATGAGTTGATGCAGAGATGGTATCATCTGCGAGTGTGGGCATCGGATTGGGGCTCGCCCTTCCGCCACGAAACGGAGGTGTATGTCTCCCTCGTGCTGAGCAACGTCAATGACAACGCTCCTGTGTTTGAGAAGGCAAGCTGCAGTGGCACCATCCCACGGGACTTTCCCGTTGGGAACCCTGTGGCCACTGTCTCTGCAATAGACAGCGATGAGCTGCAGCATATCAAATACGAAATCAAGTCTGGCAACGAGCTACGGCATTTCGAACTGAATCCCATCTCTGGAGTAATATCTCTTAGGATATCTCTGCGAGATCTTCCTTCTGAGCAGCCACTTTTCTACTCTTTGAAAATAACTGCAACAGATGGAGAGAACTATGCCTTGCCAACATCTGTAAACATCACTGTGGTTGGCCAAGGCCTCCCTGTCAAGATGCAGTGTGAGGAAACAGGAGTCTTGAAACAGCTGACAGAAACTATCATACACTCCATTGAGTCGCAGTCTCAAGGCCAGGGACAGGATGATGAAACATCCCTGAACTTGCACCTTGTAAACCATAATGCTCCCAAGTTTGATGACAGCTTTCCACGATCTATTGATATCATAGAGACAGTTCCCATCAACTCAACTCTCGCTGACCTCTCAGCTATTGATCCTGATACTGGGTTTAATGGGAAATTGGTCTATGTCATCTCAGATGGGAATGATGACAGTTGCTTTACCATTGACCTAGAACTGGGTCTCCTTCAAGTCCTTTCTCCTCTAGATCATGAACGAACCAGCTTCTACATTCTCAATATTACAGTATATGATCTTGGCACACCACAAAAATCATCTTGGAAACTCTTGGCTGTGAACGTGCTGGATACTAATGATAACACTCCTAAATTCTCACAAGGTGCCTACTGGGTGGCAATACCAGAAGATGTAGCAACAGGAACAACAATAGCTCAGCTGAAAGCAGAAGATGCTGATACAGATGACAACGGGAGAGTAAAATATTCTCTCCTAACTCCCACTGATATGTTTGCCATTAACAGCATCACTGGGGAAGTAACAGTTACAAGTGCCCTGGACAGAGAGTTGTGGCCTTGCTATGCACTGAAAATAGAAGCAAGGGACCAGCCCAAAACAGGCTACCAGCTGTTCTCTGTTACAGATCTCATTGTGACCTTGGAAGATGTAAATGACAACACCCCGCAATGCCTCCCAGCCCTCAACAGTGTGAAGGTCCCAGAGGACCTACCCGTGGGAACCATTCTCCTCTTTCTGGAGGCTTTTGACCCAGATGCTGGCTCTGGGGGTGAGGTGAGGTATAGCCTCATTAATGATGAGGAGCTGATGTTTCATGTGGATAAGCTAACTGGAGCACTCCGGTTGGAGAAGGAACTGGACTACGAGAAGAAGAACTCTTTCAATCTAACCGTGCAGGTCAGTGATGCCGGGAAGCCCTTCTCTCGCTCTTCCCTCTGTCACCTGGAAGTGAACATCCTTGATGTCAACGAGAACTTGCACCCGCCACGCTTTGCCTCCTTTGTCTTCAAAGGCTGGGTGCAGGAGAATAGCCCTGAGGGCACATCGGTGATGATGGTCACAGCAAAAGACATCGATAAGGGAAAAGATGGAGAGGTTCAATATTTCCTCCGGGAGGGCACCGGCCTGTCTGTCTTCAGCATTGAAAAGGACACAGGTAAGGCCAGTTCACTTTAAATGGTGCACCTAAAGGCTTCAACTACGTCCTATGTCTGGCCTGACGCTGTCACCCAATAGGATATTTCTATGCTCTCTCTATTTACACAGCATTCAAGTTTTTGCTGGTTGTGCAGGGATGTACAGTCTGTGTTCCTGTACCTGGGGAGGAGTAAGCAACGTTTGGCTTCTTGCAAGTCCTCCTCTTCCACACGGTTTGACAGCCACACAAGGTTGATGCCAGAGTTTGCACCTGCAGCAATTACCAGGAAGCACACTAGGGACACAGACTGGTCTGTCATTCAGGATAAGGTGGTCTGAGGTTCTTAAATCCCTCTCAAGTAATTTCTGTCATTCTAGGCACCATCAGGACCATAGGACCCCTCGACAGAGAAGGAACATCTCACTACTGGCTGACAGTGTTGGCTCTTGATCTGGGAACAATTCCTCTGTCTTCTGCGACTGAAATCTATATTGAAGTCACTGACACCAATGACAACCCACCTCTCATGTCCAGACCTGTCTTCTATGCCTCTGTGATGGAGAATTCCCCACCAAACACATCTGTCCTCCAGCTTGATGCCCTAGACCCAGACTCCAGCTCAGAGGGAAAACTGACTTTTCACATCCTAACTGGAAATCCTCAAGGACTCTTCGCCATTAACCTCACTACAGGTAAGACTGACCCAACTCAGCCTCTGTTTTTGAGGTTTCCAAGTGCCCAGAGAATGTTACATATTCAACAGAAATGGCCCACACAGTTGCCTTTGTCACACCTTTCTTCTGTAGCAAAAGTCCCAGCCCCCCAACATGCCACGTGAGGAGGCTAAGGGTTGAAACCCTCAACCTGAGGGCTGCTATCTGCATCCAGATGGGTCTTAGAGTGACACAAATGTGCTACTTTCAAAGCCCTAAACATAACCAAGGAGTCCCATTTAATCTTCCTTCTTGTAAACAACTGCCCTGCTGCAGAGCCTGAGCCAAGAAACACCCTTCTGAAGGTGACTATCTGCTCTTGAGACAGACCAAGGCAGGATTAATAAAAATGAATCCCACTGCACTTAAAGGCTCCACCCATTCTCCGGCACTATTCATGTGCTAAGTGTAGTAAAGCCTCTTCTGCCATCTTCCTAGACCCTATCTTTCATCTGAGCATTAATTACCAGATCTTTCAGAGCCATCAAAAACCCGCTGCTGTTTTGTGTAAACAGCTTCCTCAAACCATCCCAGCAGAGCTGACATTGGGCCAGGCTGGCAAGGAAAGCTGTGCCGAGCCCTTCACTCCATCAGCTCCCAGGAGAGGAGAGAAAGGAGGACACAGAGCCTCAGTATGAGACAGGATTAATTGCATGACTTTGATCTCCCGTGGATGATAAAAGCAGTTCACCTACTGCAGCGGGACAGAAGCTTGCTTTCAGATGAGAAGCTGGATGTAGTGAAAAAGAATAGTGCAGCTCCCAGCTAGGTGTTATCTGCAGTGTAATGGCTCTCTGGAAGTCCTCTACAGCTGCCTAGGAGGGGGATTTGAGAAAGAGATCATTCTGCTGAAACACTGACACCATTCTGGGTGCAAGAGATTCATAGGGTGTCTACACATCATCATGTAGACACGCTTGGAGGTATCAGTTAAGTGATCAGTGCTACCTCCAGCTGTAGCTGCCTCCACTGTCAGAAGCTTTTTAGCCAGGTCAGGGCATTGCTCTGCCTCCAACTTTCCCACACAGTCCAAACAACTGTGCACAACTCAGCTCCATGGACACCATGCACAAATAGTTGGTTCCATGGAGAGGTGACTTCGGAGGCTTTGTTTTAGCAGACCACCTTGCCTTTGCCATGGGATGTGGACCAGAAAGGGCTCTCAGGACAGCAGGCTAGCTCCCCTCACCTACTGAGCTCCACCCTGCAGGAAATCCAGACTCACTATGCTGCAGGCAAAGCTGCCACCCCAGTGCCAGTGCAGGCCTGCAAATCCATGGTCCAAGGTTGTTGCATTTTATGGTAAAGTAATAGACACTGGCAAAATCTAATGCTAATGAGACACCTCATCTCTAAGCCAACCCTTTCATTCCAAACTTAGACCAAAAAAGCTCGTAGGTGTGAGTCATTTCCCATCCATCTCCCTCTACAGTCAGGCAATTTGCTTTGCATGTGAAGAGTGATAAGTTTGCCAGTCCTGTAAGGAACCCATGAGCTCATCTTGTCTCTTGGACAGTTGCTGGAGGTCTCTTCTTTAAACCCTGAGCTTGGAGGTTAAGGACCTGCTTCTAAGCTTGGTGAGAATTCAGTTATACATTGTTTTACTTGCATGACACACAAGAGGATAAAGAATTACCTGCAAACACTGGCATAAAGCAAGCAGTTCACATCCTCATGCTTACAGCATCTGAAGAGAAGTCATCTGCTGCTACTGCCAGAAAGAATATCACAGCCTGGCTAAATTTCAGGGCTGCAGGCTGCTTACTGGACACCCTAGGAAGGTTTTTATTCCATAGACGAGGACATGCTAGTTGCTCCACCATGCAGGATGAGAATACAGTCTTTGGTCTCAGCCTGGTGGTGAAGCACAGAATCATAGAATCAGTCAGGGTTGGAAGGGACCACAAGGATCATCTAGTTCCAAACCCCCTGCCATGGGCAAGGATATCTCACACTAGATCAGGCTGTCCAGAGCCTCATCCGGCCTGGCCTTAAACACGTCCAGGGACGGGGCTTCTACCACCTCCCTGGACAGCCCCTTCCAGGGTGTCACCACCCTCATGGTGAAGAACTTCTTCCTAACATCCAGTCTGAATCTACCCATTTCTAGCTTTATTCCATTCCCTCCAATCCTATCACTACCTGACATCCTAAAGAGTCCCTCCCCAGCTTTCTTAAGATACTGAAAGGCCACACTAAGCATTGGAAGGTGAACTGCTGGTCTTTCAGTCCTGGCCATTCACATCACTGCAGGGCTGTATTCCAAGAAAGGGTAATCACAGTGCAGTGCAAAACATTTGAACAGGGGAGGAGAGAAAGCACTGCAGGTGTCTGAGCACTGTAGTGCTACTAGACCACTGACACTTATTCTGCATCTTTAGTTAAGACATAGCCTTTGTTTTTCAAATGCAGTAAATGCATCTCTTCTTTGACTAAGGGAAAGGATCACCAAAAGACCCAGAAATGCTTCAGTTCTTGAAATACCAGAGATAAACACAATCCAGGTTGCTAATGCTCTACCCATGGTCAATCCCAAATCTTAGAACATCTAAACAGCTTGAGTAGGCAGAGTTCCCTGTGTCTGTGGCAAAGTTGAACATTTGTCATTATTCAGTAATAAACACTGAAGTTTGAAGAGGAAACCACAGAGCCAGCTACTCTGTCACACCATTTGAGCAAAGGACAGGATCATCTGCATGTGTCAGGAGCTCCTCCAGCACTTGGGTGAGAAGGGAGGCTCCTTGGAGAAGACTGTGATTGAGACTTTCCCTCTTCTCCTGCCCCACACTCATCAAAGGACAAGTTACCTGGGCACTGAAATAAGGCAGAGCACAAGAAAGACAGAGGTCAGTTTGGGTCTGTCCTAGACAGGGCATCCTTGGTAGGAGCCTCTCAGAAGGAGAGGAGGAGGAAGCTTGTTCTCATCCTGTGCACTACCAGGAATTAAGGTCCTGATTTACTGCAAGAGGACCACCTACACCCAGAATAGCCCCGTGGAATAGCTCTTGATAATTATTCAGGGCACAATGCCACCTGTATTTGCATTGCAAGTAACCTATTTCTGATCGTGGAGCAGGCATTTGATCCAGTATCCCAACACAAAGGTGGGTTGACCAGTGGAAGCATAACCAGCAAGGCCCTTGACTTCTCCTGAAGCCTTGCAGGGAGACAGGAACAGCTGGGATAACTGTCCCCCAGCAGGGCTTGGCTCCTCCAGCATCCCTGAACTATCACAGGAGAGTTCTAAGCTCTTCCAGCTCTCAGTTCTCTGAAGAGGGTGGAGGAAAAGAGGGAAAATAAAAGAAAGGCTAATGAGAAGAAGGAGTAAAACTGCAGTGAGATGAAAGCTTTCTGCCACAGGCGATGGAATCTCTCCAGCCCAGCCTGGCACCTGGTGCAGAGCAGTGTTTGTGGGAGACAGAGATAGATACATGAAGAGATGGGGAGATAGTAGGGTTTGAGGGATTCTTTTGCTGAGAAGGTTTTAAGCTTGTTTTGTGCAGCATTTGTAGCCCCAGATGTGAAAAGGGTTCCAGTCGAGGCAGGACTGGGAGGAATTGGGAGGCTGTGGCAGGAACAGTCAGGATGAAACCATGCATCCCAGTAAAAGGCTGTTTGGAGAATCCTTTTACCTTGGACTGAATTAATTTACAACTCTTACACAGGGCTTGTCCTTTTGCTGCTTCTTCTGCTGTGTCAGTGTCCAAGGGCTTCCCCAGGCTGCCTGTAGTTCCCTGCATTTCTCTGTACGAAAGGACAATCCAGACACAGCCCTTTACATCTAAGGGATGGTTGCGCTACTGCTCCCCGAGCCAACACACCATAGGCTCCAGCCAAGCATGGAGTAGTGCAAAGCAAGGTCAGAACAAGAGGGCAGGCAGCAGCAGAAGGAGAACAGAGAAGAGAGGATGAAATGGAAACCACAATGAGGCAAGAGAAAGAGGATTTTAGGAGAACAGTCTCTTCCCTTCTCATGCTCTTGTGAAAGTCCCTGTGCCTGCAAGCCTGATTCTGGCTATTTTAACTATCTGAGATTTTCCTCCCTGCAGCGAGGGCAGGGGGCCAGCAACCTCCACCCCAGCCCTGCTCTTGCCAGCAGAAGTTATTATATTTATTTTTTTTTGTTCCCTGACAACAATGCACTGTTAATTTTACTGCTCCTGTTCCAACACGACCAGCTCTCCTCTCTCCCCTTTCCAAGCAGCAAGCAGGAGAACTTCAGACAATCCTTTCCCATTGCTGTGTGTAGATAGGCTGCAAGAGCTGAGCTTGTGCCTACCTGTACACGAGCAGCAGAAGGGATTGTTTCTGGACCTTCAGGTGAAGGCAGAGCTTGGCGAGTTGGCCAAGTGCAATTAAGACCTCTGACAGTTTTGCTCAGTCTCTGTAGAACTCGGCAGAAACCTTCAGGGCCACATAAAAGGACAGAAATAAAGGATACCCACAGGATCACAAATCCCATGGGATAGGCTGGCATTTTCCAGTGAGGCAGGGGCTGCCCTGATAACTCACACACAAAACACACTCATTAAAAACAAAAATTTGCACTTCCCAGGTCCTGTAGGTGACAGCAGAAAGAACCCAGAAGAGGGCCACGAAGATGCTCAGAGAGCTAGAACACCTCTGCTATGAGGACAGGCTACAAGAGTTGGGGCTCTGCAGCCTGGAGAAGAGAAGGCTTTGAGGAGACCTTGGAGTGGCTTTCCAGTATCTGAAGGGAACCTACAGGAAGGTTGGGGAGGGACTATTGACAAGGTCTTGTAATGACAGGACAAGGAGTAATGGGTTTAAACTGGCAGAGGGGAGATTCAAACTAGATGTTAGGAGGAGGTTCTTTGCAGTGAGGGTGCTGAGACACTGGCACAGGTTGCCCAGGAAAGAGGTTGTGGCTGATCCCTCCCTGGAGGTATTCAAGGCCAGGTTGGATGAGGTCTTGAGTGATCTGTTCTAGTGGGAGGTGTCCCTGCCTATGGCAGGGGATTTGAACTATATGATCTTTGAGGTCCCTTCCAGCCTAAATCATTCTATGATTCATTCTATGATTCTATGAACCCAGGAGCTGTTCCCCCAGGCCACAAAATCTGACAGCAGTTCCCCTTTAATAACAGTTTCCTCTTCCCTTTTAGCCCTCTGGCTTCACCGAGTGTAGAACCAAGTAGCAACAAATCAAACTATGCATTAATTCCAGCTGGCTTCTCTGGAACACCACGTCCCATCTCCAGCTCCCTGTATCTGGGTGCTCAGCTGCCATATGAGCACTACTGGCACTTTGTGCAGCTTGGCAGCCACACAGCCCCATGGCTCTGCACGGCAACCACAGAATGGTTTAGGTTGGAAGGGTCCTCAAAGCTCATCCAGTTGCAACTCCCTGCCATAGGCAGGGACACTTCTGACTAGAACAGGTCACTCAAGGACTCATCCAAGCTGGCCTTGAACACCTCCAGGGAGGTTGTGGAACACAGAATCACCAAATGTGATCGATGATCACATTCAGTGATTCTGTGCTCCACAACCTCCATGGGAAACCTGTGCCAATGTCTCACCACCCTCACTGCAAAGAACCCTTTCTAGATGCGCATCTAGTGTGCATCTCCCCTCTTCCAGTTTAAACCCATTACTGCTCATCCTGTCATTACAAGACCTTGTCAATAGTCCCTCCTCAGCCTTCCTGTAGGTACCCTTCAGATACTGGAAGGCCACTCCAAGGTCTCCTTGAAGCCTTCTGTTTTCCAGGCTGAAGAGCCTCAACTCATGTAGCCTGTCCTCATGGGAGACCAGGCTGATTAACCATTAGCCACAGCAGCCTGCTGATCTCAAGGCAGACTGCTAGCTGGCTCTGGAGTGGGGAACTGGGAGCCACAACTGGGCTCTGAGTAAGAGACAGAGGGACTTTGCCTGGGGTCAGCTGAGCAGTCAACCCTTTGACTGGTGTTTCAACAGCTATGAAACTAACCCAAACATGCCACTTGCTGAGACTTCCAGCTGAGATTTAGTGTGGGTCTGTGACACAGCAGAGGCAGCCCTTACTGCCCAGGAGATGTGAGTGTAGAACCACAGAAATATTCAGCCTCAGGATCACCAAGTCCAACCGATATCCCTACTCTACAAGGTTCACCCTGAACCATATCCCCAAGCACCACATCCAAACGACTTTTAAACACATCTGGGGCTGGTGGTTCACTCCTGCTGCTGGGTGGCAGCCCACTCCAATGCCTGATCACTCTTTCTGTGAAAAAAGCTTTCCTAATATCCAGTCTAGACCTACCCAGTCACAGCTTGAGGCCATTTCCCTTGTTCTGTCACTAATTACCTCTAAGAAGAGACCAGAGCATGTACAGATCTTCAAGATAGCCATTAAGTTCCAGTTCATCTACCTTCACCACAGGCCTTCTCCAGCTCTAGAAAGCTCAGCTACAGTCCTGGTTTATTTCATTTGTTAAAATCATCAAATCATGAAAGAATTTCAAGGTGTGGCCAGGCAAATCCAAATAGTCACTTCAGAGTGGTTTAAGTTACCTTCCACTAGCTGGCATGCACCAAGTGCAAACAAGATGTCAGTCTGTTGCAACTGTATTTTGCAACCCACTAGACTGGAAACATCCCCAGTCTGCACACAGGTACTGGGTGCCTCCCTTGTCAATGTTTAACTATGTGTCCTGTGGGCTTGTTAGGTCAAAATTCTGAACCATCCCCTAAGGCAGCTGGAGTCCTAGGCTTTGCTCCTCTGTCCTCCCCAGCCTGTTTGCAACATGGACAGGAGCATCAGAAATCACAGGCTTTGCTCCTCTGTCCTCTCCAGCCTGTTTGCAACGTGGACAGGAGCATCAGAAATCACAGGCTTTGCTCCTCTGTCCTCTCCAGCCTGTTTGCAACATGGACAGGAGCATCAGAGATCACAGTCTTTGCTCCTCTGTCCTCTCCAGCCTGTTTGCAACATGGACAGGAGCATCAGAGATCACAGTCTTTGCTCCTCTGTCCTCTCCAGCCTGTTTGCAACATGGACAGGAGCATCAGAGATCTCATTGAATTTACTCTTCCTGCTTTAGGTTCCCATTAAGAGAGTGTTTCCATGCATATTAAGAGGTTTGGAGCTCTACAGCCTCTCGTGAGTCTAGAGAAGGTTCAAAAGTTCCTCAGCCAGTGTCCTCTCAGGCCACTGCTGAGTCGTTTTCACCTGCCAAGATGTCAAATGGAAGATTAGGGAGGGGAAAAAAAATTAATATCCATGACATACATGCAAACAGAGTCTTTCAGATCATCTTGTCAGAACACATTAAGGAGTGTTGATTTATGCTTTAAAGGCATCAAATAAATGTTTAGTGCAGCAGCTGGTGCCAAAAATGAATAATCCAAGGAGAACAAGTGGAAATGTTTGCAGTAGCCCCGTTCCAAGCAGCTGCTCCTCACCCCTCCTTCAGCTGCCCAGCGTTTCCTGCAGCCATTTCAAATTTTCTCCTGCCTATCATGCTCAGACAGCAATGCACCAAAGTATGATATGACTGAAAACAAAGCTATTAATTAAAACTCCCTGGCTTCGGACCAGAAAGGAGAGTTGAGATGGGTTCACGCAGCTCGGATTTACAAGTCTTTCAGGATGCACGAGTGCACGTGCACACAGGGCTGTGAACACACACTGCCTCCCATGCAAACCATTCCCCAG
Source organism: Tricholaema leucomelas (assembly GCA_013400475.1). NCBI lineage: Eukaryota > Metazoa > Chordata > Aves > Piciformes > Lybiidae > Tricholaema lacrymosa > Tricholaema leucomelas. The sequence continues at coordinate 169,469 of WAAF01003276.1, read as the reverse complement.
CCTGTAGTGCTCAGGAAAATTCTCCCTGCTTTTCCTTTGTGTGAGGAAGCAGGACTTAGCCTCATGAGGAATAAACATGGTGACTAACAGCAACCACTGAAAGCAGGAGGTGCAGGGGATGGATAAAAACACTTGCATGTGGAAGACACTTGCATGTGCTCAGTATCTTCATTGATGGTCTGGCCCTGGGGTCCAGCACCACTAAGTTTGCAGATAACACCAAGCTAGGAGAAGGTGTTGATCTGTTGGAGAGTAGGAGAGCCCTACAGAGGGACCTTGACAGGCTGGATGGGTGGGCAGAGGCCAATGGGATGAGATTTAACAAGGCCAAGTGCAGAATTCTGCACTTTGGCCACAACAACCCCAAGCAGTGCTACAGGCTGGGGACAGAGTGGCTGAGAGCAGCCAGGCAGAGAGGGAGCTGGGGGTGCTGGTAGATAGTAGCTGAAGATGAGCCAGCAGTGTGCCCAGGTGGCCAGGAGAGCCAATGGCATCCTGGCCTGGATCAGGAACAGTGTGGCCAGCAGGACAAGGGAGGTTATTCTGCCCCTGTACTCAGCACTGGTCAGGCTACACCTTGAGTGCTGTGTCCAGTTCTGGGCTCATCAGTTCAAGAGAGATGTTGAGATACTGGAAGGTGTCCAGAGAAGGGCAACAAAGCTGGTGAGGGGCTTGGAGCACAGCCCTGTGAGGAGAGGCTGAGAGAGCTGGGGGTGTGCAGCCTGCAGAAGAGGAAGCTCAGGGGAGACTACATTGCTGTCTACAACTACCTGAAGGGAGGCTGTAGCCAGGTGGGGTTGGTCTCTTCTGCCAGGCAACCAGCAACAGAACAAGGGGACACAGTCTCAAGTTGTGCCAGGGGAGGTCTAGGCTGGATGTTAGGAGGAAGTTGTTGGCAGGGAGAGTGATTGGCATTGGAATGGGCTGCCCAGGGAGGTGGTCGAGTCACTGTCCCTGGAGGTGTTCAAGTAAAGCCTGTATGGGGCACTTAGTGCCATGGTCTAGTTGATTGGATAGGGCTGGGTGCTAGGTTGGACTGGATGAACCTGGAGACTGCTTCCAACTTGTTAGATTCTATGGCTTATGGAATCATAGAACTGTCGAGGTTGGAAGACATCCTTGAGGTCATCAACTCAAACCACTCACCCAGAGCTCAGAATCCCACAGCTACTGCTAAACCACTACCACTAAGCCATGTCCCTGAGCACCACATCCACAGTTCTTTTAAATATCTCCAGTGATGATGACTCCACCACCTCCCTGGGCAGCCTGTTCCAAGTGATGACTGACAGAAAATCATACATCATATATACAATTCCCATCATCTGGGAAGCAGTTGTGAAAATGGGCTAGAGCTGTTTTCCCCCAGAGGTGAAGAGCCAAGCTGCTCAATAAGAATCACAGAATGGGGTAGGGGTTGGAAAGGACCTCCAGAGATTATCTAGTCCAACTTGCCTGCCCCAGGAGGATCACCTATGGCAGGCACTAAGGAACACATCCAGATGAGACTTGAAAGTCTCTGAAGGAGGAGATTCCACAACCTCTCTGGACAGACTGTTCCAGTGTTCCATTAGCGTTGCAATAAAGAAGTTCCTCCTAATTTTGAGGTGGAAAGGACCATGATCAAACCAGACATGGAAATACAAGCCTCAGATCTGTCCTTTCCACACATACATCTACTCAGCTTAGTCACTGACAGGCTAAAAAGAGGCAATTATGATCATTTTCCTTAAAGTCCAGTCTATTATAGCCACAATTCACCCCTCCTGCATCCAACCTATTCCCTGTGGTTAAACCAGTGATAGTCTTTAAGAAATCCCTCAAGTCTTACAACTGTTAGAGAACTCATCTTCTCTCTCAGCAAGCTTTAAACAATACACCAACATTATTTTCAGCTGTGTACCTTATTTTCAGCCTGAATGCATTTGTTCTAGCAACAGAACAGAAAGAATTTCCCAAGACAGAAGACAAACTTTTGTTAGAACACTGCAAATTACAAAGAGTGCAGGGAAAATAGGAGTCAAGACTTGTTAGCAGGCTTGTGTCAGCACATGCAGAATGTTTCTCACTTCAAGGCATAAGAATAGTTTTGTTTGCACAGTCCTGGAGCCTTTCTCACCAAATACCTTGACAGCTCTTAGCTGAGGTAGGTATCTGGTTGGTAGGTATCTGGTTGGTGTTCCCCCTCCTTTGTGGTCTCTGTAACCAGAGGAGCAAAAGCAGCTCCTTGGCATAGGCATTCCCCCTGGAAGTAGGCAACTTGCCCTTTGGGGATATCTGTCTTCTGTGATCACAAAGAGAACCTGGCACAGGCCAGGCAGGCTGATGTGGGGCACACAGGGATTTGGTCAGCCCTGGATTTACTTGGATGCTGAATCTTGGAGCTCAAAGGGTTTCTTTCTTGGCAGGCCTGATTTCTACAACTTCACGGCAGCTGGATCGAGAATACAAGGCTGAACATATCCTAGAGGTGGGTAATGATGATTGTAATTAGCTTTATTTACCTACAAGTGTATTAAGTCCTCAAAGAGCTTTCCTTGCAAGTTGGAGCACAGTGAAAGAATCTCATCCCATCAGCTCCCAACTGCTGGGAAACTTAATTAAATGATGTGTGTTGCCCTAAGAGACAGCTGCAGCAGTACTGCAGGGTTCATTATTTCCTCACAGGAGACTGGAGCAAAAGGCCTGTTTTGGAAGCTGTGAGTGAGAATGCAAAAAGAGGACTGGAACTGTCCTTGTGCAGGATGGATAACAAATTATGTGGGAAAAGAGCAAGGCAGAGAAATGCAGTCATTTATCTCACTGTATCAAACATTCTGGGCAGCTTTTTGTCACCAGCCCACATCCTCCCTGCCCATGGGTGTCTACATCAGAGCAATCTTGGGGTGCTTCTGTCTGTTAGTGGGACACATTTCTCTCTGCAATGTGATGTGCTGGGAGCATGCACAGGCACAGCACAGTGAGGATGGGTGACTGCTTGCTGAGCCATTGCAGTCCAATGTTGTGTGGGATCAGTTCTGTGATCCCTAATAACCAACAGGGTTCCTAGTAACCTCAAGGGAGGTTATTCTTCCCCTGTACTCAACACTGATCAAGCCACACCTTGAGTGCTGTGGCCAGTTCTGGACTCCTCAATTCAAGAGAGATGTTGAGATACTGGAATGTGCCCAGAGAAGGGCAACAAAGCTGGTGAGGGGCCTGGAGCACAGCCCTGTGAGGAGAGGCTGAGGGAGCTGGGAGTGTGCAGCCTGCAGAAGAGGAGGCTCAGGGCAGACCTCATTGCTGTCTGCAACTACCTGAAGGGAGGCTGTAGCCAGGTGGGGTTGGTCTCTTCTCCCAGGCAACCAGCAACAGAACAAGAGGACACAGTCTCAAGTTGTGCTAGGGGAGGTCTAGGCTGGATGTTAGGAGGAAGTTGTTGGCAGGGAGAGTGACTGGCATTGGAATGGGCTGCCCAGGGAGGTGGTGGAGTCACAGTCCCTGGAGGTGTTAAAGCAAAGCCTGCATGGGGCACTTAGTGCCATGGTCTGGTTGATTGGATAGGGCTGGGTGCTAGGTTGGCCTGGCTGAGCTTGGAGGTCTCTTCCAACCTGGTTGATTCTATGATTCTATCTGACCCATTGCTCAGAGCAGCTGTAAGCAGGAGCCCTGCAGCTGTGTCTCTGTGTGCATGCAAAAGTCTTGCATGGTGCCAGCTGCAGCTACCAGGCTTCACCCTGCAGAGAGAAGCAATGTTCCTGAAAATGCTGAGATGCAAATGCAGATCCACACAAAATCCTGGTTTAGTCATTGCCCACCGGGATAAAGGTTGGATGGCTGTGGCCTATGTTATGTCACCTTCTCCCTTTGCTTGCTGGCAGGTGGCTGTTTCTGACAATGGAGAGCCAGCCCTGAAGTCCACCAGCAGAGTCGTGATACAAGTCCTAGATGCCAATGACAGTCCTCCCAGTTTCCCCCACAAGCTCTTCATGGTGCAGCTCCCCGAGAGAGAAGCCTCAGAGACACCACTGCCAGTCTACAGGCTGATTGCTTCAGACCGTGACCAAGGGCAGAACAGCCAGATCACCTACACCATTGAGGAGGAGGAGGAGGGCATTTTCACCATCAACCCCACAACTGGCATGGTGTTCTCCAGGAAAGCTTTTCCTGCTTCTGAATACAACATACTGACGGTGAGAGGAGGGGGAAACAGGGCGAGCCAATTGGAAGAGGTGGGTGGAGAAGGGAAGAGAGGAAATCTGCAGGAGCAAAATAGGTGGAAGGAAAAAGATGGAGAAAATGCAGTGGTGGGAGGAGAGCTTGAGTAAGACTTGAGTTGCAGAGAGAGAAACTGGGAGGGAATGCTGAGAAATGCAGAAGCTATTAAAAATGGAAGGCAGATCTCAAATTAACTGGCCAGCCCATGCTCAGAAATCACTGATCCACAGACCCATATGGATGTGGACTCAAACCTGAACAGTCTTTGGGTTTCAGTGGTGCCTCCATTTGAGAGCCTGGTCAGGCCACAGGGCCTGGATACATGTTCAAAGCTCTCCTGCACCGTGGTCTGTCCTACAAGGCTTGTGATTCAAATCTCTGCTGTGGTTTGAGCCTGTCAGATTTTCTTGATGGGCAAGAGGCACCCCAGTTGTGTGGCTCTACCTTGGATGCAGCCAGAGCACAGAGCCACAGGTCAAGATTTGTTTTGAGAGATTTTGGGTACGCTCGGACCTGCAACTCCTGGCGGGTGAGAGATGCAGCTGGCCATGAGGATGCCCTGGGCTAAACCCTGACTGCATGTGCATTTCCTGGCAGGTGAAGGCAACAGATGGAGGCAGCCCACCACTGTCCTCCCACGTGCGGCTCCACATCAGCTGGGTCTCCCGGCCTGGCCCCTCCTCGGAGCCGTTAGCTTTCGACGAACCGCACTTCAACTTTGCCGTGATGGAAACCGATCCTGTAAACCACATGGTGGGAGTGATCAGCATTGAAATGGGCCCCAGCCAAGTGTGGTTTAATATCACAGGTGAGACACAGAAATGAAAGCCGGGCACTGGTGTCTGGGAGGGTTTGCCCCAGCTCCCTTGGCTTTCAGCGCTCGCATGCCTGAGCTAATGAAGTTGTTTGCTTTAGGTGTAGGTGAGCTACAGGGGCAGCTTTCTCACAGACACCAAAAGGCTTAAACAATTGTAGACAAAGCTCCACATCCAAGGGCTCTGGTGCCAAGAGCAATTATCTAAAACACTTTTCTAATGACATTCTGGGACTTGCCAATGGCTGAGGTGTTCTCCAATGTCACGTGAAAGGTAGGGCATGCCAATCCCAGCTCCTCCTGGGAATCGAGTGACACTGCTGGCTGTGGTAAAACAGCCTGCGAAGATCCAGGTGCCTGGTGGAGTCGTGCAGACACACCCCACCTCTCCCTTCCTGCAGAGCCCATCATCTCAACAGGGAGCTGATAGGGAAGGATTCCTCAAAGAGTTGGCCTGACCTAGCTGATGGAGCTCTGTGTTTCACCTCACAACAACCCAGCAATGTCTTAGACATAAAGAAGCTCTTGGGCCTCCTCTAAGATGCACGGTGCCAGGGCAGAGGGGACATGAGATGCCACTCCAGGGGACTCACCAGGCAGTGCGTGTGCAGAACTGGTCCTACAAACAGGGCCACATGCGATCAAGTAATTTGGTGTTTTGGAGTGGTGCCCCAATTTGCCTTGTGCAGCCTTTCCCTGACACTGCCTGCAGGGCTTGCTCTCATCAGACAAAGCCTTAATAGGGCAAGAGAATCATTTCTCCCATCATGATGTTAGGGCAAGGACAATAGTGTATAAATACAATTAAGGAACAAGAGATACAAAGCTGCCAGGAGCAGACAATACCAGTGCAAGGCTTATCTGGCATTAGTAATGTCTCTTGAGTCTCTAGAATCAAGGGTGCATTCCTCTGGTAACCCCCAGCATTTCCCTCCTGAATGCTTGTCTGCATGCTCAGCCTCACTTTTGCCAGTCCCTACTGCACCAAGCACTACTCAGGGCTCTCTTGGTGGAAGAGGACAGGATTTCATTATCACTGCTAGGGAAGCAAAACATCACAATAACTGGCAACCAAGTGAGCGATACAGAGATCCAGGAGTCTTCAGCACCCTATTCAAAACCTTACCTTCCCCATCCCACAAGGCTCTGTCACTGGACGTGATGGTGCCTGAAAAAAACCTGACAAAGCAGCATCTTTCCTCATCTCTTTTCAGTGCTCCCTCCTGCAAAGGGAACTCTTCTCTCTTTTCTCAGAGAAAGGCATCCATGAGTCTCCATTTTCCTCTTTGTCTACTTCTGATTGCTTCCCAGCAGGAGAATGGCAGTCCCACTGCTGGCAGCCATTGCATTTCTCCCACAAGGGAGGATGTATAATTTATCAACCAGCCAAGACTTCCTACTGCTAAGAGAACAAAGCAAAATCCAGAGCAACCAGCAGCCAGGAAGGGAGTAGTTAAGGCCTGGGATAAAGCACAGAACACAACTCCATATGTCAGAACAGCACAGTAATGCTTCACTGCAACAGAGAACTAACGGCACCACCAAGTAAGGCATGAGGAAGTAGTTGTCACACCAGGGCTGAGCAGCACCAGCATGAGGGACATTCTTCTGCTGCTGAGCTTCTCAGGCCTGGGGTTCCTGGCACTACTTGGCCATCTGGGCTGGAGGCAATAGGCTCTGCTCCCCCTGGAAGCACCGTCTGCCTCCCAAACTGTTCAAGTGCTGGGCTCTTTCAGGTAGCTCACAGGCAGCCAACCGTGGCAATGAAGACCATCACTGATGTGCCCACAGTGTGACCTTGGATTAGAAGCCAGCAAGAGTCTTGCTCAACCCTGCAGGTCCCTGATCCATGCTAAGCCTGTGATGCAGCATAGCTGGAGGCCTTGTGCAAATAAATCAATGTTCATATGTGCCTGCAGCAGATCTGGCCAGGCCAGCATACGCATATGTGCATCCTTTCATCTTCTCTAATTCCCCTCACCTCTCCTTTTGTACTCCCTTGTCTCCATCTGTGACTACCTTTGTCCAGCTTCTCCACATCCTCCCTCTCTCCCATAGCCATCTGTCACAGTTTGCACAGTTTTCAGATTTGGGGGAAACTTCACTTATGCCATTGTCCCCAGTCTAGATGTAGCCAAAGAGGCACAGCTAGAGCAAATGTCTACACATCCCCATTCAAAGTACATTGCCTGCTATGTCACTTATATGGGGCTAGGAATGAGCATCTTGTGTGGCTTATATATGGTGTCTGGAAGACAGATCCTCCTTTAGATCTCTAGAGCTCCTAGAATCTCTTCTCCTGCAGAGGTTGCCAGCACCTATAGCTTGCTCCAGACAGAAATCTAATTGTAACTGCCCTCTCATTTTGTTCTCTGCTCTCTCCCTCAACCCAGGTGGTGATGATGACATGGATTTTGACATTGAGAAGAGTACAGGCAGTATGGTCATTGCAAGAGCCCTTGATGCAAGGAAGAAGTCAAGCTATAACCTGACAGTAGAAGTCACTGATGGGTCCACTACCATCAAAACCCAGGTAAGGGTTTTTTTCTGTAGTAAAGACCCCACCTGGAGTGAGCACATGTACCAAAGGTAATCCTTCTTCTGACTCCCCTGAGTTCTGGATCAGCTGTCAGCCACAGAACTCTGCTTTCACTGTGATCTTACCTTACACAACAACACAAGTCTTGCCTAAGTACCAAGCTAAGTTGTTGGTTTGGGGTTTTTTTTAATGTTGTTGGAAACACAAAGGTCTAGGGAATCATAGAATCAACCAGGTACAAAGAGGCCTCCAAGATCATCCAGTTCAACCTATAAAGGCCTTTCCTGCTGATCACAGCCAGCACAGAAGGACACAATTATTCCATCAGCCAAGCTGGAGTGGTAGCTCATACCCTCAGACCTCAGGCTGATTTACAGCATGGCTGGGACAGTATGCTAGGACACAAGGGGAATGAACTGACCTAAGTTGGTGCTGCCAGCACTGGGCACAAACTTGAACAGAAGAAGTTCCATCTAAACATGAGAAGGAACTTCTTTAAGGTGACAGAGCACCAGAACAGGCTGCCCTGAGAGGTGCTGGAGTCTCCATCTTTGGAGACATTCAAAACCCACCTGGATGTGTGACCTGCTTTAGATGACTCTGCCTTGGCAGGGGAATTGGGCTTTATGATCTCCAAAGGTCCCTTCCAACCCCTACCACACTGTGAATATGCAGTCAAATCAGGCTGAGGTTCATGGGATCATGACAAAGGATGTGCCTTGGACTCGTTAACCTATGTAAAGCCAGAAAAAGATGCATCTGCAAGAAGTGAGGCCTGCCCTGTGCTGCTCCAGGTGTGTGGAGCATTGTTAACACATCAGCACTGAGGTCCAGAGGATGAGTGGGGAAGATGCAGAGATGCTGTGTCCTTGGGAGGCCACAAGAAAAGCAAGTGCTGATGGCAGAAGCACTTCAATGTATCCAAGCCTCAGGTAAAGTGGCTGCTGAGATTTGCCCATCCTGATCTACTCCCAAGTGGGATATTCAGGACTTAATCTTCCACCAACCATTTTCTCCACACATAAGCAGCAGCCAAGGAATCCATCCCCTGCTGCACAGCAAGACTTAGGATGTGAGTCACCCATGGGTGACGCTTATCGTGGGAAATTGACAGCGGAGGTTTGCGGGGGACGATGAGTGAGGAACTCCACCATTCCCGTGAAACACTATGTCAACTAGCTTCAAGTATTGTTCCAAATAAACAAACAGAGCCCCACCTTGCCTGCTGTGCATTCCCTGCCACCTTCCATCTCATCCCCACGTTTATCTTGGCACTGGAGGCCCCTAGCAGATGTCAGAAAACCTGCTCGTGCAAAACACCCCTGGCATGGTCGAGTCTGCTAAAGGAAGCAAATTATCACACTTGGTTGGGACTTCCTAGGATGCAACAAACGCATTAGTAGGAGGGTGAGGACAAGCATGGTAGAAGACCAAAGAGAAGAAGCCTGGTGGCTTTGCAGGCAGCATTCAGTCAGGCCATTCACAGGGGTTTGCTGTTAAATGCAGAAGGGAACATTTGTCTAAAAAGGGCTTTTTTGGCTTTGCCTCTGCATACCTTCTCCACATACATGCAGCTCTTGAGACAACCAACCTCTCCCTTCCTTTACCAAACATCTCCCCTTTGTCAGCCTTTTGGCGTGTAATTAATGAGGGCTGGTGTGGAGGCACGGCCAGCAAAGTTGGCACCAGGGCTGAGCAAATGCTGCTCTTCATGGCAGGCTGTGACAATTTCCTCATGTGCCAAGCATGGGCACGTTCTCTCTGAATGGTTTGCCAGACTGCAGTGATGAGAAAAATGAAAGGAAGTAAACTGATAATCGCTAAGGGAAGGCACAGCAGGAACTCCTTGGGCAGAAGGACAAAAGGGCTCAAAGTCACCACGGATAGCAAAGCCCTAAGAGCTGGAAATCTGTGACAGTTACAAGGCTCAGGGCACAGCTACACTCAGGAGGGAGTGGGAGCTGAGATTGTACAGAGCTGCACTAGGTAGCTTGCTTTCATGTCTCTGCTGCCCTCACGTAGCTGTCTCCTCTACAGGCGTTCATTCACGTGATTGACATCAACCAACACCGTCCCCAGTTCCTGGAGAGCCACTACAATGTGAGGATTCCTGAAGATACCCCCTCGGGGAGTGAAATCCTTCGAGTCAGTGCAACAGACAAGGACAAAGGCAAGGGGCTCATCTACACCATCCATGGCAGCGTGGACCCCAAAAGCACAAGACTTTTCCAGCTGGACCCAAGCAGCGGGGTCCTCACAACAGCTGAAGGCTTCAGTTCCCAGCCCATTCCTCTGCACACCCTCACAGTGATGGTGAGTCCTAACCAAACTAGGCTGAGTCCAGAAGCTTGACTGGGATATATGGGTCACTGGAGAAATGAAAACTGGTTCCAGGCTTTGAAGAAGAACTTTTCTAGAACAAAAGGGAAGAGGAAAGCAGGGTGTTAACCTTTCCTATATAAGCACCCTGAATATAGCTGGGTTACAGCCTGCTTTCCTCTAACCATGTGCTGAGCACACCTCCTGTTAATTTCATTGGATGACCACTAGATTTTGATACAAGGCATAATAGTGAGTGATTGGTAGTGTTCCTTTTCAGGTTCAAGGTTGAACTTTAGTCTGGAAGCTTGCAGGTTCATTCCCACCAAGGGGTTCAGTACCACCTAGAAAATGCCACCTGTTGTAAGAGTCTTCATGAGCTACTACTAAGGCTGGTATGATGTGACTGTACCACTGTACCTGCTCTTCCTCCACTATTCAGGTACGAGACCAGGAGGTCCCCATCAAGAGGAACTTTGTTCGAGTCATCATTCATGTGGAGAACTGCAACCTTCACCCCCCACAGTTCAGCAGCATCCATTATGAAGCAGAAGTGCTGGACTCAGCAGCGCTAGGCACAGAGGTTATACAAGTCAGAGCTCTCAATCAGGACCAAGGAGCCAACGCTGCAATCCACTACTCTCTTCAGGCAGGTGAGAACCACGCAAGACAACAGTTTAGGCCATGAACATGCCTGCATTTCCAAGCTCTAGCTGGTGGCCAGACAATGGACCAGTGACTGCATGGTTATAAAATGTGATTTCCTTCCTATCTAGCACGAGCAGGTCATTTCCATGTTATGGAATATTAGGATCCTTCCTTAGGAAGACAGTTCAATGCAGAGTCACTGGTCTAAGAAAAAATGTGCCTAAATGAATTATAGAATCATAGAATCAACCAGGTTGGAAGAGACCTCCAAGCTCAGCCAGCCCAACCTAGCACCCAGCCCTGGCCAGTCACTAGACCATGGCACTAAGTGCCCCATCCAGGCTTTTCTTGAACACCTCCAGGGACGGTGACTCCACCACCTCCCTGGGCAGCCCATTCCAATGCCAATCACTCTCTCTGACAACAACTTCCTCCTAACATCCAGCCTAGACCTCCCCTAGCACAACTTGAGACTGTGTCTCCTTGTTCTGCTGCTGGTCACCTGGGAGAAGAGACCAACCCCCACCTGGCTACAGCCTCCCTTCAGCTAGTTGTAGACAGCAATTAGAATCCTTTAAAATCTGCTCTTCTATTGATTCTATGATTCTCGTCCATGGGAACTGAGGGAGGGATCCCTGTTCAGTTCTTAGGCTAAAGGACTCAAATTTCCACATCAGGTATCATCATTTACACCATTTCTGCCAAGAAATACATCCTTGAGGAACAGTGAGCACCCTCTCGGCAGTGGCTGATGGCAGATTTGGGTTGTACAAGCTCAGTGGGCAAAGGTTCTATCATTCACCCTAAAGGTTAAATATTTATGGCTCTACCACACTGCCTATTCAGCAGGTAAATTCTTAGCAGGAGACAAACCATCCTTTGCTCCATCTTTCTCACTGCAATTTAGATCAAGGACTGAGGAATTTAATTGCTTCTGAAGTATTGGTAATTATAAGCATGACAGGGCTTGAAGGAACTAGTACAGTCTGTGTTACCATGTTCTGCACACGAGGCAAAAGCTCCAAGCACATGCTCTGCCACCACTAAATACGCTCAAATTAGAAGGGCATTTATCTCTCATTTACATTTTGATTGATTTCAAAGTTAGCTCCTAGATCTCAATGGGTTCATTGTTCTTAGGGTGAAAATTATTTAGAAATTAGTGAAGACTGTTGTCTCCCAGTGGGAAAAAAAACAAACAAACCAACCAAAACAATAAACAAAACAGACGTTAATTAGGTTCCTGAAATCAGGAGCATCTATGGAAAAGAGGTTCATAAAACCAAAGCCAACAGGGTTGTCTGCATTCTTTACTTTGTAATTTCTCTTCTTGCAGGTAATGGGGAAGGTTTCTTTAACATCGACCCATATTCTGGAATCATTACAGTTGCCCAGAAGCTGGACCCAGCCAGGCAGGAGCGGTTTACTCTGATTGTAAAGGCAGAAGATCAAGGCTTCCCCCAGCTTAAAGACTCTGCTACAGTACACATCCGTGTTAGAGCCTCTGATCGAACCCCTCCAAGATTTCCAGAGGCTGAGTATATCACAGAGATCAGTGAATCCACAGCTGTAGGCTCTCCTTTGATTCAGGTTTCGGCCACAAGCTTGTCACCAGTCAGCTACGAAATCAAAGATGGAAATGGAGATGGAGTGTTCTCCATGAACTACCAGTCAGGCCTTATTTCCACTCAGAAGAGCTTAGATTTTGAGCAGGTATCTTTTTACCAGTTGAAAGTCCGTGGCACCACCATGGCTGGAGCATTTATGGACACAGTGGTACTCGTCTACGTCATAGATGAGAATGACAATGTGCCCATCTTCGTTAAGCCTTCCTTCATTGGCTGGATCATGGAGAATGCTCCACCACAAAGCATGGTTCTGGATGAAAGCAACACTCCCCTTGTGACCTATGCGACAGATGCTGATCAGGACTCCAACGCTCTGTTGGTCTACGAGATTTTGGAACCAGAGGCACTGAAGTATTTCACTGTGGATGCCAGCACGGGGACGCTGACCAGTCGTGCTGATATAGACTATGAGCTCACACCGGTTTTCCACTTCAGTGTACACGTGCACGACAGTGGAAGTCCTAGCTTGTTTGCATCCAAGCCAGCCAAGGTCACAATCCGTGTTAAAGATGTGAATGATTCACCTCCAATCTTTTTCAAAGACACTTATGAGCTTTCTGTCTTGCTGCCTGCCCACCCAGGAATGGAGCTTTTGTCTGTGCAGGCCAAAGATGCAGATTCAGAGGTGACCTACAGCATTGTGGAAGGGAACTTTGATAATGCTTTCTATATTCACCCACTCACAGGTCTCATCTCCATTCTTAACACCACTGGCCTGGGAAGCCATCGTGAGCTCACAGTCAGAGCTGGTGATGGCTTGTACAAAACTACTGCTCTGGTTAAGCTAAGTTTAACTCAAGCACAAGGTACTGGCTTAAAATTTGATCAAGATGTATACACAGCAACTGTGATGGAGAACTCCACAGATGAGAAGACTCTTGCCATCCTTGGGGTCAAGGGATATCAGCTCAATGAACCACTTTTCTATTCACTTTTGAACGGGAAGGAAAGATTCAAAATGATCCAGGCCTCTGGAGTGCTCCAGACCAAGGGTGTGAAATTTGACCGGGAAGCACAAGACACTCACGAGGTAGCTGTGGAGGTGAAGGACAATAGGAAACCACCAAGAGTGTCCCAAGCCACAATCAAGGTCTTCGTAGAGGATATCAATGACAATCCCCCCCAGTTTGAGAACCTGCCATATTACACCTCAGTGCAGGATGGCACAGAGCCAGGTGATGTACTCTTCCAGGTGTCAGCAACAGACAAAGACATAGGTGACAACGGAGCCATCACCTACTCCTTTGCAGAGGACTACAAATACTTTTGGATTGACCCCTACCTAGGAGACATCTCGCTGAAGAAGCCTCTCGATTATCAAGCTTCAAACAAATACAACCTCCGAGTCATTGCCAAGGACAAAGGCGACCCTCCCCTCCACGCTGAGGAGGAGGTTGTGATCAGTGTGAGGAACAAATCCAACCCTCTGTTCCAGAGTTTGTACTACCGCGTGAAGGTGCCAGAAAACATCCCCCCGTACACATCTGTCCTCCACATACAGGCCCGCAGCCCTGAAGGCTTGCGCCTCATCTACAACATTGTGGAAGAAGACTCCCTGAAACTGTTCAGCACTGACTTCAAAACAGGTGTCCTGACCGTGACAGGGCAGCTGGACTATGAGCTAGAGACAAAGCACACATTCACCGTCAGAGCCACAGACACAGCACTGGGAGCCTCCTCAGAAGCCAGAGTAGAGGTGGAGGTAGAGGACATTAACGACAACCCCCCTGTGTTTTCTGAGATGATCTACACAGCGTCTGTCTCAGAGAGTTTGCCAGCACAGACCCCTGTTGTCCAGCTCTTTGCTTCTGATAAAGATTCAGGAAGAAACAAAGTGGTCTCCTATCAGATCTTGGATGATGGTTCAGATGCTGCCAAGTTCTTTAACATCGATGCCAGCACAGGGCAAATAACAACAGCTCAGGCACTCGACTATGAAAGAAATCAGCAGTTTCGCATGAAAGTGAGAGCCGCAGATCATGGGATGCCTCCCCTTAGCAGCGATGCTCTGGTCATTGTCGACGTGACAGACATCAATGACAACCCCCCCGAGTTCAGCCAGCTTCAGTACGAAGCCAAGGTGAGCGAAATGGCTACATGTGGGCACATTGTGATCAAAGTGCAGGCCCTGGACCCCGACAGTGGAGACACCACCCGCCTGGAATACGTGATCCTCTCAGGCAATGACAACAGGCACTTCACCATCAACAGCACTTCTGGGATCATTTCCATGTTCAATCGCTGCAAAAAGGACCTGGAGCCATCTTACAATCTCCGAGTCTCTGCTTCAGATGGAGTCTTCAAGAGCACGGTGCCTGTGTACATCAACACCACAAATGCCAACAAATACAGCCCCTCTTTTCAGCAGAATGTGTACGAGGCAGAGCTGGCAGAAAACGCTGAGATAGGCACCAAAGTGATTGAATTGTTGGCTATAGACCCAGACGGTGGCCCATATGGCACCGTAGACTACACCATCATAAACAAACTCGCCCATGAGAAGTTCTCCATAGACAGCAAAGGTCGCATTGCCACCCTGCAAAAACTGGACAGGGAAAATTCAACAGAGAGGGTCATTGCCATCAAAGTGATGGCCAAGGATGGGGGTGGGAAGGTGGCGTTCTGCACCGTCAAGATAATCCTCACAGATGAGAATGACAACCCCCCTCTGTTCAAAGCCTCTGAATACACCCTGTCCATCCAGTCCAATGTAAGCAAAGGCTCCCCTGTCATTCAGGTCCTGGCATATGATGCTGATGAAGGTGCAAATGCAGATGTCATTTACTCTGTTGACTCTGTGGAAGATGTAGCAGAAGACCTCGTGGAGATTAATGCTGCCACTGGGGTTGTAAAGGTCAAGGAGAGCCTCATTGGTTTAGAAAACAGAGCCTTTAACTTTAAGGTGAAAGCTGAAGACGGCAGACCCCCTCACTGGAATTCCCTTGTCCCAGTGAATCTACAGATTGTCCCCAGGGAGGTGACACTGCCAAGGTTTTCTGAGCCCCTGTATACATTTTCTGCATCTGAGGATCTTCCAGAGGGATCAGAAATTGGGTCAGTCAAGGCTTTTGCAGAGGACCCCATCATATACAGCCTAGTGAAGGGGACCACTGCAGAAAGCAACAAGGATGAGGTGTTCACACTGGACAAACAAACAGGGGCTTTGAAAATCAAAAAGGCCGTGGATCACGAGACCACCAAGTGGTACCAGATTGATGTTATGGCTCTCTGCTCACATCAGGAGACTGAGCTGGTCTCTCTGGTCTCTGTAAACATTCAAGTGCAGGATGTCAATGACAACAGGCCTGTCTTTGAGGCAGATCCCTACAGAGCTTTTGTCATGGAGAACATGCCCTCGGGAACCACAGTCATTCAAGTGACAGCTAACGACCAGGACACGGGAAGCGATGGACAGGTGACCTACAGCCTGGAAGCAGAATCTGGCAACCTGCGAGGACTCTTCACCATCGACGGTGAGAGCGGGTGGATCACCACGCTGCAAGAGCTGGACTGCGAGGTTCAGGAGACCTATCGCTTTTACGTGGTGGCCACTGACCACGGCAGGAAGGTCCAGCTCTCGTCCCAAACCCTGGTGGAGGTCACGGTCTCTGACGAGAACGACAACGCTCCCCAGTTCACCTCAGACTTCTACAAAGGGTCGGTGATTGAGAACGCAGAGGCAGGGCAGGTTGTGGTCACCCTGAGCACCATCGATGCAGACATCTCAGAGCAGAACCGGCGGGTCACGTGCTACATAACCGGTGAGCTTTCCCCTGACCTTAAATCTTCAGCGAGCAAGAACGCGATGGCATCTCAACTCCTGACCTGAGACCTTGTCTCACAGAGTGTCAAGACAGAGTATTAGCACAGGACAAACCCAACCCGGGAACATACAACTGCAGCACAGCAGTGCAGTCAAAGAAATGAGGAGGTGAACACAGAGCTGAGTTTCACAGTGTTCACCTTGATTTCAGACACACAGAAACTAAATCTGAGCACGAGCTGGAAACTCTCAGAGTTAGAAGAAGGGCTCCTATAGGTCTCATTGTGCTTCCAGATTCACTGTAGTGCAAGTGAAATAAAAAGAGATTGATTTTAGTTTACTCAGGTGTGGGGAGCCTTTCAGAGTCTAACAGAAACAAGCCTCATGTTACTTAATGTGCTCCCTCCTTCCCAATGGCATAGGTTCAACAGAGGACACCAGCTCCTTGCCAGAAGAAAAGGATTCTCCAGGGGCAGCATCCAGCTCATTTAAAAGCTATTTTGTGTAATATCAGCTGAAGTAGCATTAATTTGGTGGACCTGAGAGCCTGCCTAGTCTGGATTTACTTGTGTCTCACCACCTGGCTCTTAAAGAATCAAAAAGCATACCCCAGAAAGTGCAGCTATATATTAAACACATTTCCTTTTCACAGCCTATAATCTAATTCCTCTCACTAAAATATCCCAGCTAGGCTCAAACTAGCACAAGGTTAAAAGGAACTAAAGCTACACATAGTACTGTGGCAGTAAGATCCAACCAATGTCTGCAGGGTATCTGTAGCACTCCGATCCCTTTAGGAACAGGCACCAAGAAAGGCTGCCTCACTTGAGAGGTGAGACAATGTGGGGTTTTGAGGCAATGAATATGCATATCTGCAGAACATTACCAAGATGTTTCTGCAGTCAGTTTTGTTTCCTTCTTCCAGCAGAACATGCAGAGAGCACATGCAGAAGCGGGCAGGGTAGTTCTCGGCTGTGCAGCTCTGCAGTGAGGCAGAGCAAATGCTCCTCACCTTATTCATTCTTATCAACCAGCCTGATGCAACACCAAAGACCTCTCAGCATCACCACTGCACGTCCTTCAGCTCTCCTAGGGGACTGACAGTTGCCACACTTCTATCCTTACAGCTTCTGATTTTCAGCACTCACTAAATGCCTTTTTTTCTCCTTGTCTCCTCACCCCTTCTAGAAGGAGATGTCCTGGGACAGTTCACAGTTGACCAAATTGAGGGTGAATGGACAATTTCTTCCAAGAAGCCTCTGGACAGAGAAGAAACCGACAAATATCTCCTCAAGGTTATGGCTTCTGATGGGAAGTTTCAGGCTACCACTGAAGTGGAAATTTTTGTTCTGGATATCAATGATAACAGCCCTGAGTGTGGTCAGGTAAGACATTTGTCTTGGGACATGGAGGGCATGAGGGGAGCAGCTAGGAAGGAGAGAACGTAACAGCAAGGCAAAAAGAACAGAAGGAGCATGCTAAGAGGGATTGGCTTGCAGTAATTCTTCTCACACGATCCTCTTGCTTTGATTATGCTTAGCAATTTTAATTAAGCTGCATGTCAAGCAAGAACATTAAATCTAGCCTCCAAGCATGTTTGCCACCAGTAAGTGAGTGCCTAAGCATTATGAAGGATAATTTTTGGAGATAAACAATGCCAGGAAGCCTCCTGGGTAGGGGCATGTAAATTGCCAAGTTTTATATCCTGCTAAACTGAGAGATTCCCATCGGGAGGTTTTTTACCATAGAGAACTGATCGCTGGTATGGACATCACCCATGGTGAGAAAGAGCAGTGGTGGTTGCTTCCCAAAGAAGATTCAAAGGCTTGTGTGAAATGAGCTCACTGGCCCCAGTCCACACCCCAGCAGCCGGCAGTGTGACGCACATTGTGTTCCCCTATAAACCACACAGTTTATCCTCCTCTGTGAAGCTTCTGCTAGTCCCTTCCTCCCCACAAGGGATGAAGGTATTTTAGAGACAGCTTCTCTCAATGACACCTTCTCTCCTTGCCAGATATTCTACACTGGGAGAGTCTCTGAAGACGCTGTGCCAGGTCTTTTCATTTTGAAAATCTCAGCAACTGACCCTGACATTGGCAGCAATGCGCAGATAACCTACAGCCTGCACGGACCTGGCGCAGAGGAGTTCCGGCTGGGCCCACACACAGGTGAGAGCTGGGCAGTGGGATGCTCTTAACCTCTTCCTCACCCTCTCCTGAGAAACGCCAGCCCCAGCATGGTTCAACACCTACCACCTCCTGAGCAAACAAAAGGGCGATTCATTCCAGCAATCCTGAGCAAGGAGGGAATGGCAAACAGGTTTATTGCAAGCTGGCACTGGCTGGCAGCAATCGCAATGTGGTCTGGACACATCACCAATATAAGCTGGATTATAAACACTGTTCAAACTCTGCCTGTTGCCTCCCATGGTTCTGCCAGGAAGGTTCATGCTTGAACCTTTCTGAGCTCTCCAGGGCTGCAGCTGCAGTTACAGGAGGCAAAACCACCTCTTGTTCTTCCCAACAGGGGAACTAACCACATCTGCACCTCTGGACCGTGAGCAGAAACCTACGTACCACCTTGTTGCCAAAGCAACTGATGGTGGAGGCCGTTCCTGCCAGGCAGATATAACACTCATCATAGAGGACACCAACGACAACGCACCAAGGTTCTTCCCCAGTCACTGCGCCGTGGCCGTTTTCGACAACACCACAACAAAGACACCCATTGCCGTGGTTGCTGCCAGGGACCTGGATGAAGGTGAGTCAGAATGGGATTTGCTTTTCCACAGAGTTCATCTTTCACCTGAACAGAAACCTTTGCAACCTAGGAAAGGGCTACAGCTATGGGCATAGGTGATTGCATCTTGGCAAAGATGTGACTGGATCTCGTCCATGGCAGGCTCTTGACTAGTGGGCATTAGCAGTTTGGAGATCCTGTACTGTTCTGGTCCAAGGCTAATTGGAATATATTAATGAGAGAAATCAGATCAGGGGTTGTAAAGAGAAAATAATCACAGAATCAAAGAATTAACCAGGTTGAAAAAGGCCTCTGAGATCATTGAGTCCAACCTATCACCTAACCCTTCTAATTAGCTAAACCATGGCACTGAGTGCCTCCTCCAGCCACCTCCAGGGATGGTGACTCCACCAACTCCCTGGGCAGCCTATTCCAATGCCAGTCACTGTTTCTGTGAAGAGCTTCTTCCTAACCTCCAGCCTAAAACTACCCTGGCACAGTTTGAGGCTGTGTCCTCTTGTTCTGTCACTGGATGCCTGGGAGAAGAGACCAACCCCACCTGGCTACAACCTCCTTTCAGTTAGTTGTAGACAGCAATGAGATCTGCCCTAAGCCTGCTCTTCTCCAGGGTGCACACCCCCATCTCCCTCAGCCTCTCCTCACAGAGCTGTGCTTCAGGCCTCTCACCTTGGTGAGAGGCCTTGGTGCCCTTCTCTGGATACGTTCAAGCACCTCAAATCTTTCTTAAATTGAGGGGCCCAGAATGATGAAGTCTACATCATTCATTGGTTTGCTTAGAGAGGCAAAAAGCCAAAATGTCAACAATTTGTCCCACTCCAGTTTGGGACACTAGAGCTTTTGCTTCCTTCTCACTTTGCTCTATCTTTTCTATTAATCTTGGCTAACAGAAAACAAGGTAAGCTTTGCTGGTTGTTTTGTTTGTCCATCTGGGAAAGCAGAGGGAGAGAAAGAGGTTAGCTTTGAGCCCCTTCTGGGCAGTTTCCTTTGCTCAGGATGGAGTTTGGATTTCTGTATTATTTCTTATTTGTATATAATTGTAAATACTTGCAAATATATTTGTGTACACATGCTTGTAAATTTTGCTTTGCTGTAAATAGAGCTTCATCTTACTTCCAAGCTGTCTGAGCTAGTCTGGTAAATTTCAATAGTGGGGAGAAGGAGAAAGTTCTCAACCCATCACATGTAGGAAATGTAATATCTGTGCGAACATGCAAAGTTAGACTTTGAGGACATACTCAGGAACTAAAACTGTGACACACAGTGCAAGTTGTGCATCGTAGCTCAACTGGGAACCAAACTGGATAGCAACTTTACCAAAGATGGAGACTGAGAATGAGCATACTAAGGCAAAAAAAACAAATTAAAAAAAAAGGAGACGCTGGAGCGTGTCCAGAGCAGGGCCAGGAGGATGCTCAGAGGGATGCAGCACCTCTGCTAGGAGGACAGACTAAAAGAGTTGGGGCTGTGCAGTCTGCAGAAGAGAAGGCTCCCAGGTGACCTTCTTGTGGCCTTCCAGGATCTGAAGGGGGCCTCCAAAAAAGCTGGGGAGGGACTTTCTGGGCTATCAGAGAGTGACAGGACAGGGGGGAATGGAGCAAAGCTGGAGGTGGGGAGGTTCTGACTGGCTGTGAGGAGGAAGGTGTCCAGCATGAGAGTGGTGAGAGCTTGGAATGGGTTGCCCAGGGAGGTGATTGAGGCCCCATGCCTGGAGGTGTTTAAGGCCAGGCTGGCTGAGGCTGTGGCCAGCCTGCACTAGGGTAGAGTGTCCCTGCCCATGGCATGGAAGTTGGAACTAGATGATCCTTGTGGTCCCTTCCAACCCTGACTGATTCTACGATCTGGACGGGGTAGGCAATATGGTTGGAGAACTCCTTCTGAAGATGAAGGATTCTCAGAAACACAGATAAGGAGCTTTCACAGAATCACAGAAACATCCAGGTTGAAAAAGCCCCTCAGTTTCACCAAGTCCAACCTATAAGATTCATCAACTCTACAAGATTCACCTTAAACCATTTCCCTAAGCACCACATCCAAACCACCCTTAAAGACATCCAGGGTTGGTGACTCAAACACCTCCTGGGGCAGCTCATTCCAGTGCCTGACCACTCTGTCCATGAAAAAAGTGAACCTCTCCAGCAAAGACTGGATTTACAATGACAGAGAAGCAAGATGATTTGAATAGAAATTATGTTTGGAAAGAAGAGAATTAAAAATGGGAGTCACCAGTAAATACAGACAGGTAATACTGCTGGATGATGGTGAGAGTGGCTAGGTGTCAGAGCCTATAGATGGACAGGGGCACATTTGATGTTCACATAGTCTCCATTTTCCCCAGGAAGTTAAGGTCATTAAGCACACTAAGCCCTAATAGATGATAAATAAAGCAATAAACACAACCATAGAATCACAGAACCTTAGAGGTTGGAAGGGAACTCCAGAGATTATCAAGTCCAACCTCTCTGCCAAGGCAGGATCACCTAGGGTAGCTCCCACAGGAGCCAACAGCAATCCTAGCCACAAATGAATGCTGTTCTTTATCCTCCCAGGTCTCAACGCTGAGGTGGTCTATTCTCTGCCTGACTCTGCAAATGGACACTTTTCCATTGAAGAAACCACAGGAGTGATCCGCCTGGAGAAGCCTCTGAAGGACTCCCAGCATTCAGCCTTTGAGCTGACAGTCTGCGCTACCGATCGGGGCAGCCCACAGCCTCTCTCCACTCTTGGCACTGTCACTGTCTCTGTTGTGGATCTGAACGAGTATCTGCCTGTTTTCTTGGCCCCTGAATACGTGGCCATGGTAAAAGAAGATGTGGCAGTGGGTACAGAGGTCCTCAACTTGTCAGCCTTGACAAGGGACAATGCTGAAAACACAGAGATCAAGTATGAAATTGTCAATGGCAACGACCATGGGAAATTTCAGCTCAACTCAAACACAGGTAAGGCAACTTCTGCCCAAACGCCTCTAGGATGACCCAACATCAAAGGCTGACCTTGGATGCATCTTCTCTGGGTCTCCATTTGGCCTGCACTTCCTCTCCACTCTCTCTCTTTAGCCAGCACAAGGGCAGGGAGTAAAGTCTCCTCTTCTACCCTAAATATTGCCAACCCAGTCACTTAAGGAGTTATCCAAATTAATGGAAAGATTCCTGTTATAAGATTCCTGTTCTGGGACCTGAAATAGCTTCATGGGAATAAGGAATACACGGAGAACAGGATGAGGATATTTTTTTACCTCAAAATGCAGGAGGAGGTTTAATTTAAGAACTCTCTCCATCCCGATCCCACAAGGAACCTGCCGACCAGGGCAGCAGGCACCCTTCTTAGGTAGCACTCAGTGAGTGCAGATAATACTGCTTTGTTGGTCCTGAAAAAGGTGTTGAGCCACTGCTCTGTTTGCACAGCCATCTGATAAGAGTTCTTATCCCAATGTTAACTCCCTGAAATAAACTCTTGGCTGCATCATCAGTGGCCTTCTGCCCTTAGCTGTAACATCCTGATGCATGGTGCCTTCCTCAACTTCTCTGATCCAAGGCTCTTCCCAATCCCTTAGCTGTAACATCCTGATGCATGGTGCCTTCTTTAACATCTCTGATCCAAGGCTCTTCCCAATCCCTTAGCTGTAACATCCTCATGCATGGTGCCTTCTTTAACATCTCTGATCCAAGGCTCTTCCCAATTTTTCCATATCAATCTTCTTATTAGTTTGTACATCCTAAAAGATACAGAACAATGCCATCTCCAGGGAATGAACCCAGCAAAGAACTGAAGTACACAGTCACATTCTCTCCCCCTCCTGTCTTTTTTTCCTTCCCACTTTCATTTATGTCTTCAGTCTCTGTTCCTCACTCATTTTTTGAGATGAACAACTTCATTCTTCTTTCTGTGTGGCATCCCAAGCCTCAAATACAAACCACAGCATCTCGCCGTGCACCTTTTTCTCCTGTACAGTTCTGCATCTACATCTTACACCTTTCCATACTAAATATGATGCACTTCAGTGACAGAATAATAGAATGGTTTAGGATGGAAGTGACCTCAAAGATCATCTAGTTCCAATCCCCCTTGGTCTCAGCTTTCAATAGCACTGTTAGACTCTCATCCTATTTTGTTTCAGATCTCTTCCAGCTGAGAACCCTGGAGACCTTCCAGAGTGAAAGTTTGTCACTTCTCTAATGACTTGATACCAGATTGAAGTAGGTTAGGGCAGAATCAGTTCAGTTATAGTTTGTCACTTCTCTAATGACTTGATACCAGATTGAAGTAGGTTAGGGCAGAATCAGTTCAGTTATAGTTTGTCACTTCTCTAATGACTTGATACCAGATTGAAGTAGGTTAGGGCAGAATCAGTTCAGTTATAGTTTGGTTTATGTGATGCCATGACCTTTGATGTCCCGATTTAACCAGAGAAGGTCAAAGTTAGGCCAACAGCAGACTTCCAGCTGGCAGTCTGGCAGTCATCTTGGTATATCCCCAGTGTTCCAAGAAACCTCACTCATCATTTATTCAAAGCATCTCCTGTTCTTCTCTGCCCATCTGCCACTGCAGGAGCCTTATACATAAACGGGAGCTTGGACTTTGAAGCCAGCCATGAGTATTACTTGTCCATCGAGGGCACAAGGAAAGGCTCAGCTTCTCTCAGCGATGTGACCATGGTTGTGATCAACATAACTGACATCAACGACCACGCACCAGAGTTCATCCAAGACCCTTACTTCGTCGATATCCGGGAGGATGCTGCAGTTGGAGAAATCATCCTCACGGTACGATTGTGGGACAAGCCAGCTGTTCTTTCACTTGTGCTGTGCATTATTTACTCTTCTTTTGCACCTTTCCTGGAACACAACTACCCCAGTGGATTTCTGATGTTCAACATCTAAGATTTAAGGCTCTAAAAAGCAATGATTGACAGAATTCCTGACACTCCATAGACAAGGAGAATAACTTGCATGATAAGATAGTTCTAAGTGAAAGTCTGAGATACTTGAGGAGGGATCAGGAGCTTTAGAGACCTCTCAAGAGGGCTAAAATGCCTGCAGAAGACCATATCCCTGTAACCTGGGAAGAACAGAGGCTTCTCTGGGTGGAATAGCAGAGCCTGAGGTGTTTACATGTAGGGTTCTCTGCTCAGCTTGTTACAGGAGTGGTGAAGTCAGGAAAGGATCAAGGAGAAAGTAATTGTTGTAGCTTTGAAAAAACTAATGAATGACACTTAGGTAAACCACTTTCCTTCCTCTTCCTCATTTGAGGCAAGCTCAAACCAATGCCCTTAAATGACAAAAAGGTCATGCCCCTGTTTCTCCAAGGCAAGGCCTTCTCGAGCCCAGGGCCCTAGCTTTTTTCCCCTCCTAACAGGTGTCAGCTGATGACTTGGATGGAGCAATGAACAACCAGATCACATATTCCATCGTGGGAGGGAACCCCCTGGGACACTTTGCCATTCAGCCCAGAAGCGGGCACATCAGCATTGCCAAGCATCTGGACAGGGAAGAGGTGAGTTGAAGAAAATGGGATCAGGAAGGGTGAAAAATGTGCCCCAAAAGACTGAGGGAGTGCAGTAGATTCAGCTACCTCTTGGTTTTTGAATGATCAACTCAGAACACTGTAAGCAGAAGGCAAGGCTCAGTCACTCAGTTTCTAGACGATGGAAGTGTGCTGCAGGTGATGCTGCAGGTGATGCTGCAGGAATGCTGAGCGTTAGAGAAGGCAACAGAACCTTCAGTGGTCATAGCTCTGGGCTTTGGTCTGCTCCACCGGTGCTTCAAGCTGGGTGAGAGCCTGCCCTAAATTGCTTCTCTGTATCAGAGCATTATAGAAAACAGGCATGGGAAGGAGACGGAAAGGTCATCTGGACAATCTCATTCATTTGACAGTAGCAGCTCAAGGCCACCTTTGCCTCATCCTCTACTGGTTTTGAGAGGTTGGATTTTTAGCAATGTGCTTTCTGAATGGAGGCCTAGCCAAGGGCGAAGCTACTGGTAAGGTGCATAGCATGGCCTCAGGCACTTCAACAGGCTGCAGCTGAGTCACACAAGAATGTGCAAAATCCACCATTCCTCCAAGTAATCATGCACTACAAATCCTCCAGATCCCCAGCTACTCCCTGACAATCCGAGCCACAGACAACGGCCATCCTCCTCAGTTCAGTGATGTTGCTGTGAGTGTCCGTGTGTCTGATGTCAATGACAACCCTCCTCGGTTCTTCCAGCTCAACTACAGCGTGGTGGTGCAGGTAAGCCAGCAGCTGGGTTGTTCTCCCAGTCCACCTCAGGGAAATAAGGTACTCATGCATGGGCTGCTGCTGGAGCAGAGGGGTAAGGCAGAAATGAAGCATGTGGCTGTTTTGTGCTCGCTTCCACAAACAACTGGTAGAATCATAGAATCAGTCAGGGTTGAAAGGGACCACAAGGATCATCTAGTTCCAACTCCCCTGTCATGGGCAGAGACATCCTACCCTAGATCAGGCTGCCCACAGCCTCATCCAGCCTGGCCTTAAACACCTCCAGACATGGGGCCTCAACCACCTCCCTGGGCAACCCATTCCAGCTTCTCACCACTCTCATGCTCAACAACTTGCACAACTTGCTCCTCCTCACAGCCAGTCTGAATCTCCCCATCTCCCACTTTGCTCCATTCCCCCCTGTCCTGTTGCTCCCTGACAGCCCAGAAAGTCCCTCCCCAGCTTTTCTGGAGGCCCCCTTCAGATCCTGGAAGGCCACAAGAAGGTCACCTGGGAGCCTTCTCTTCTGCAGACTGAAGAGCCCCAACTCTTTCAGTCTGTCCTTCCAGCAGAGGTGCTGCAGCCCTCTGAGCATCCTCTGGACACTCTCCAGCATCTCCACATCCCTCTTGTAATGGGGGCTCCAGAACTGGATGCAGTACTCCAGGTGGGGTCTCACCAGAGTGGAGTAGAGGGGGAGAATCACCTCCTTCGACCTGCTGGCCACACTTCTCCTGATGCAGCCCAGGAACCATTTGTTCTACCAATAGCTGTCATTTGCCCTTTCCAACAGCTCCAGGCACTTCCTGTCCTTTCACACAGAGAACACAGAGCTTTTCACACTCTCCAAGCCTGCCTTGCAGCCCCTTTCTCCCTCACAGTTAGATAAAGAGCAGACCATGCAGTGGTCAAGCCTCACTGTATCTAGTGGATGCAGCCCACTTGTTCCTTGGATTCAAAACACAGAATCCCAAAATTGTTAAGGTTGGAAAAGGCCTCGAGATCATCAAGTCCAAACATCAGCTTTCTGTGTCCTCAGAAAGAAACACAGGCAAAACATGCTTTCATCTGCTGGTGTGACTCAAGAGGAGAGCAAAGGCACCAGCTCAGCCACCTGCACTTAGCTGCCCTATATGCAATGCCATGACAGGGAGTCCCTTGCCACTGCTGGATCTCTGCCATTGCTGGCAAGGGTCTCAGCCTGTGTGTACTGGAGATACACAAGGCCTGTGTGGTTTGTTTCCCTGTTCCTGACCCAGCAGCTCTAGGGGTACTGTGGTTCCTCTTTGCTCACATTTCTCCACTAACATTTTTCCCTGTTTCAGGAGAATGCTCCCGTGGGTACAAGTGTTCTGGAGCTAATTATGAGTGACAGAGACTCCCCTGAAAATGGACCACCCTATTCATTCCAGATCACCCAGGGCAACGATGGGAAGGCTTTTGATGTCACTCAAAAGGGCCTGTTGGTGACATCATCTGTGCTGAATAGAAGAATGAAGGAACAGTACCTATTACAAGTCCAGGTAAAGCCTCCCTTACTGTCCTCTTATCCCTGGAATTCCCCAGGGATGTTAAGTAGCAACAAAAAGATATTAGGATGGTGCGGCTGGAAGGAAACACATCTGCCTTCAGAGAAATCCAATTCAGGCACAAACTGTGCAGCCTGGAGCCATCTCCAGAGCTCATTTCTCCACACAATCTACCCACAAGAAGCTGGGGATGAGCTTCTGCACTGGTAAAATCAGATAATACAGTCAGAAATACTCCATCAGCATTTTCCTCAGACAGATGCTTTTCCCAGCATCATTCTAGTGACTTCCAGTTTAAACTGAGATCTGGTCCTAAAAGCTTTCTCCAATCACCCTTGTCATTTAAGAGTGGTTAAGTTCCTTTCAAAGAGGATTGCTGTTGTTGCAGAGTGAATTCATTAATATTCAGCATTATCAGCAGGGATAGTCCTTTACAAACAACAGGATAATATCACACAAAGCACCTTCTGCTTCGCTAATGCTCCTTGTTCTCAAAGCCAGGTACAGTTAAATTAAAAACCTCAACCACTAACTGCCTAAGATCAGGAAGAAACTTATCCTGTGATCTGATTATTCACATTTTGCTGTTCTGAGGCTCCTCAACTTATAGACATTGTCAGAGGTGGGACACAGGCTCCAATAGCCAGGAAGATGAGAAAATGTTTTGATGCATGCAGCTGCTTTGGAACTGTGTAGGTTCAGTTAGACATGGAACCTCAAAGACTGGCACCATCTCTAACCTCAAGGAAGCCAGAGCTACCCAGGTGTGCCTCAGCTGCCGATGAGCACAACCCCATTGCTGACAGAAGGTTTCAAACAGTCTCCATCACAGGATGTTTGGGGTTGGAAAGGACCTCAAAAGATCATCCAGTCCAAGCACCCTGCCAGAGCAGGAACATAAAATGTAGCTCAGGTCACACAGGAATGCATCCAGACAGGTCTTGAAAGCCTGCAGAGAAGGAGACTCCACAACCTCTCTGGGAAGCCTGTTCTGGTGCTCCATGATTCTTGCAGTAAATTTCTTCTTCATCTTGAGGTGGAACTTCCTGTGCTGTAGTTAATGTAGGTGTGAACTACATGCTGGAAAGCACACTTGGAGCCATCTCCAGGCAAAGGCTGCCATTCCTTTCTCCATTCTTTCTTTATTCCTAAACCATTCCCTGACACCTTACACACATTACTACACACAAGTTCTGGGCTCCTCAATTCAAGAGAGATGTTGAAGTACTGGAAGGTGTCCAGAGAAGGGTGACAAAGCTGGTGAGGAGCCTGGAGCACAGCCCTGATGAGAGGCTGAGGGAGCTGGGGGTGTGCAGCCTGCAGAAGAGGAGGCTCAGGGCAGAGCTCATTGCTGTCTACAACTACCTGAAGGGAGGAGGCTGTAGCCAGGTGGGGTTGATCTCTTCTGCCAGGCAAGCAGCAACAGAACATGGGGACACAGTCTCGAGTTGTGCCAGGGGAGGTCTAGGCTGGATGTTAGGAGGAAGTTCTTGCCAGAGAGAGTGACTGGCATTGGAATGGGCTGCCCAGGGAGATGGTGGAGTAGTCATCCCTGGAGGCATTAAAAAAAAAAAACCTGGATGAGGCACTTAGTGCCACGGTCTGGTTTATTGGACAGGGCTGGGTGCTAGATTGGCCTGGATGATCTTGGAGGTCTCTTCCAACCTAGTTGATTCTATGATGAGGCACTCCCCTTTGCAAGACCTCCTCAGCCCATCCAGTCAGGTGAGGTGGCAGTAAGTTAGCACTTGGCAATAATGGATCATTCTATTTTCCTTGACAGGTCTCTGACAGCGGCATCCCTCCCCTGTCCTCTTCTGCGTTCATAAATATCCAAGTGACTGAGCAGAGCCAGTATGCCCCATCAGCCCTTCCCCTGGAAATCTTCATCACCACCAACGAGGAAGCCTTCCGAGGTGGTGTTCTGGGCAAGATCCACGCCACAGACCGAGACCCCCATGACACACTGTTGTACACTTTGGTGGCAGAAATGCCCCAGGAGGGGCTTTTCTCCATTGGGGCTGCAGATGGAAAGATCATTGCTGGGGACAAGCTTCCCCACGGCCATTACCTTCTGAACGTGACGGTCAGCGACGGCACCTTCACAACCACCACCAACGTCAACGTCCACGTGTGGTGTTTCACACAGGAGGCCTTGGACAAGGCAGTGGTGCTACACTTCCGCCACCTCTCTCCCGAGGAGTTTGTAGGAGATCATTGGCGGAACTTGCAGAGATTCCTGGGAAACATCCTCGTCACGCGGCGACAGAACATCCACATGGCCAGCCTGCAGCCTGCAGCCGCCTCTGACGGAGTGGATTTGCTTCTGGCTGTGGGAGAGCCACACGGCTCCTTGTACGAGCCTCGGGTCCTTGCCAATAAGATCACTGTATCAGCTGGGGAGATGGACCAGCTGGTCGGCCTCCGGATGAAGAAAGCGATTCATGTGCCCTGCCATGGGGCAGACTGTGCCCACCGTGTCTGCAAGGAGACCATCCGGATGGATCCGGGCATGATGTCTACTTACAGCACTGCCCGGCTCAGCGTCCTCACCCCGCGGCACAGCCTGGAGCAAATCTGTTCCTGCAATGGTGAGCAATCCTTCCTTGTAGTGTCACAGGATCACAGGATGCTAGGGGTTGGAGATCACTGAGTCCAACCTTCCCTGCCAGAGCGGGACCAGAGAAGCTAGCGCAGGTCACTCAGGAACACATCCAGGTGGGGCTGCCTCCCTGGGGAGCCTGTTCCAGTGCTTTGTGATTCTTACTGTAAAGAGGTTCTTGCTCATGTTGAGGTGGATTTTCCTGTGCTGTAGTTTCCATCCTTTGCCCCTCGTCCTATCTCAGGGCACAAGTGAGCAGAGGCTGTTGCTGTCCCTTACTTCCTGACCCCTGTCCCTCAGATATTGATAGACATTGATTAGAGCCCCTCTCAGTTTTCTCCTCTCCAGCTTAAACAGCCCCAGGCCTCTCAGCCTTTCCTCGTAAGGTACATGTTCCACCCTACAAACCTGGGCATATTGTATTTGCCTTCAGCACACTCTAAAGCGCCTGGAATTTCCATGGAATTAAGTTACCCAAAAACCAACCAACTCTGCTTGAGATTTCAAAGCCAAATCCACGTTCTTAAAAGCTTGGAAGCTTCACAAAGTCTTTTTTCTTTTCATTAATCTCCTGTAGCACTAAATAGAAGCAACATCTAACCATCTCCTTGGGAAAAGTCACTTATACCTAGCAGATAATGAAGCTCAGTGGTCAGAATTCCAGTCTCTGAGCTTGAGTTGATCTTAGACTCAACTGATCAATTGCTAAATGTGACAAAGGCCAAATAAACCACATTTGTTCACTCCAGAACACTTGAAATGAATGGAAGAAGCAGGGGTGGAGGTTAGCATCACTTTGGCAGGAATAGTAGGAGAATACCACTGATTAATAAAAGGACTTATTAAGGATGAAAAAATCCAAGGATTTTGTGGACCACACTGAGGAGATCTTGAAGGAAAGAACAAACTAGGCTGCTTTTGAAGGGTTGGTTTACAGCTGGGTACAAAGAAAAATACTGGGAGCTCCTCATAGGCAGCTATGGGAGGTGCAGAGTGGCACTACATGGGTTGCCACAAATAGAACTGTTACTGGACAGCCACAGTGACAGCCTGGAAAAAGTGGCAAGGCTTGGTACAGGTCATAGTCTCAACGTGTGACAAAGACCTCTTGCTCCCTTTCCTCTTAGGAACAGCTGTGAGGTTCGGGGGCCACAGCTACATTTGGTACCAACACTCACAGACAGGCTCCTGGCACATGCACTTCCGCCTGAAGACTCGCCAGCTGCACGCGGTCCTGTTCCATGCCAATGGGACTGACCATGCCACGCTGGAGGTACGTGTTGGGATGCACAGGGATTGCCTTCTGGTGTGAGGCAACCCAAACAACTCACTCTTTCAGGGAAGGGCAGAAAGAAGATGCAATAATGTGTACCCTTGGTAATTCATGGAGTTAAAATACAGTCTTGGGAAGACCAAAAGCAGGAGCCAAGCAGAGTCTGGCGGCTGCTACAACCACACCTACTGAGCTGGTTTTAACATCTGTGGATGCATGTGCTGGTCTCTGGTGTGAAGGCAGCTTTCTCCCATATCGTGTATCTGCATCAACTTCTTTCCTTACAGCTTGCTTCTCCATCTCTCTCACCACACCTCTCAGGGTGAAGAATTCCCCTGGTGGAATTCTCCCCAGACCAGGCTGCTTCCACTGCAGCAAAGGGAGGACTTCCCCCCCAGACTTCAGGAGTGGAGTGAGGCTCCCACTGAGCACACAAGTTTTTGCCAGACCACATTATGATTGAGATAACAAGATATGGAGATGAGGAGGGCACAGGTGGAATATCAGCAGCCTGCACCATAGCATATGCCAGTCAGGCCACACATCAAAACACACCTCAAACTAAAGGTCCTTCACAGTAATGGACAGAACAGACAAAACACAAGTCTTAAACACTGCATTTCTCAACCTCTTCCTCTTTTCAACCACTTTCTTTGGGTGGCTTCAGTGTTTCAGGCACCTGCAGAGACAGGATCATTTGTCTGATCTCTCTCCTTCCCTTGGCTACACACTGAATCAACACAGTATTCAAAGATCATCTCCCTTTTTCACTTTGCCAGCAGAAGGAAAGCAGCAGATTACTAAAGAATAGGGAGTTTGTATATTCCTCATCAATTTAATTCGGATAAGGGGAGACCAAGATCACAGGACATACTTCTCAGCTTACAGAGATCTGTCCCTCAGACTAATGGCATTGAGATCTACACACTGGAAGTGTTCATCCTGTCCACAAATTCCCACATCCTTTCTCATGGTTTCACCACCCCATTTTCCTGTTTTGAAATACTTTTCTTTCCACTTTTATAAAAGGCCCACACAGAGAGAGCTGCACAGCAGCCAACGCCCAGGGACCTGCCCATAGTATATATTGCAAGCTCCTGCTGCCACAGACATAGCTCCAAATGAGTAAGAGCAGAGAAACATCATCCATACATCCTGTACCTATCTCCAAGAGTGACATGAAGCTGCATTGTAAAGAGCTGATGGGACAAATTACCTGCTCAAGAAGGGTCTCTAGCCTTCTGCCCCAGCTCTGGGGAGGTTCAGCAAGAGTCCAGCACAGAATCACAGAATTAACCAGATTGAAAAAGACCTCTGAGATCATCGAGTCCAACCTATCACAACTCTTCTCATTAACTAAACCATGACACTAAGTGCCCCATTCATCCTCCTCTTAAACACCTACAGGAATGGGGACTCCACCACCTCCCTGGGCAGCCCATTCCAATGCCAATCACTCTCTCTGGCAAGAACTTCTTCCTAACCTCCAGCCTAAACCTGCCCTGGCACAGTTTGAGGCTGTGTCCTCTTGTTCTGTCGATGGATGCCTGGGAGAAGAGACCAAGCTGACCTGGTTAAGATCTCCTTTCAGGTAGTTGCAGAGAGCAATAACGTCTCCCCTGAGCCTCCTCTTCTCCTCACAGGGCTGTGCTCCAGCCCCCTCACCAGCCTTGGTGCCCTTCTCTGGACATGTTCAAGCACCTCTCATCAGTGAGAGGCAGCACTTCAGGTGGTGCTCAGAACAGATGAGACGGCAGGAAGCTCAACTGAGCCAGGCCTACCACACAAAGTCAAGGGAGAAGAGACTCCTATCGATGGAGTTCAGTGTCCCCATGGTCTCCCACACTCATATATCCCCACAAGCTTTGCAGATTGCAATTCTCTAGCAATGAGCAAAAGCTTTAAAAGAATCATAAGTGATGGTTTGTAGATTTGGTGAAGAGGGTGAGTTCTCCCAAGGGCGTGCAGATCATCACCCTTCCAATCACTAAGCTCTCCTGACAGTCAGAAATAGCTTGCAGCAAGAGAACAGCATGAGTTTTCAGCTCTATCCCAGCCCCAGAAATTGATAAGCCAAATCTAAAGACCCATCTGAAATGAAATCATGTTCCCCCTGATAAAGTCAAGTGATAAAGTTGCCAGTTGTGCAAAGAGATTTACACACATGCTGCCCTGAGGCAGCCTTCCATGGTGTGTGCCAGCTGCATCTAGATCTTCCTTTAGCAGTTGCTTTCTCCTCCTGCTGGAATCTATTTACACAATGGACTTGTTTAAGAGTTCACTATTGAGCTGCTCTGCTTTTTACTCCTCCATAGTAGCCCTTTCAATATTGTAGGTTACTTCAGAGATCAGTGTAGCCCACAATCACTCCTCCTCTTCCAAGCATCACCACTCCTCACTGTACATAATGCCCCCCATGAAGATCTCTTTCACCTGATGTTGTATAGCAAGCTCTGCAGGTTTTCCATGAATGTTTTGTTCCATCTCTTTTCTCCTTCTCCATAGGCTCTTGGCTTTTGTGAGTGAGGTTTTACCAACAAAGCACTGAGGAGGAAAAGGTGAAAGGGGTTTAATCCTTTCTCCTCTCTCCATGTGAGTTTTAAATATGAATCCTGGGTCCCAAATAGGAATTTCTGACATCCCAGCTCAACACAGGAGACACTGGTGTGGTTCACTTTTAGCAGCTTACTGTCTTGTCTCCCTCCCATCTGCTGGAGACCAAGGATCAGATTGCAACACCTATTGCAGCTTTGGCCTGGCTTTCCAGCTGCTTAGGAGCTGGGTACAACAGTAACTCCTTTCTCTGCCTCCCAACTCCTCCTTGCCTCCTCCAGAGAAAGCTGCCAGTAGTCTTCCTCAACAAGGTCCTTTCAGCACCCTCACCTATGCCAAAGGAGCAACTTCTCCAGCACTTTCTCCACCACTAATGAGACAGTGAGAACAGAATAAAGGCCATGAGGCCCAGAGCAAGAGTCCATCTTGACTGGTGGATGGACTGGTGGAGTTGTGTATAGTCTGAATACCAGGGCTCTGATTAGGCTCAAGAAGGGAGGAGAGAAAATGAGCAGCTTCAGCAGTGTGATCACATCAGGAGTATGGCCCTGCACCCTGTTAATGGAAGATGAACTTCCCTCCATGCACTAGTCAAAGGTTGCAGGGAATAACCACTGGTGAAACTGTGCCAGAGACATGAAGGTGCTTTGCCAACTAAGAGGGACTTCAGTCACTTCGACAGGCTTTAACTGCTCCCTTCATAGCTAAACATGGGTGAAAGGGTCTCCATTTGCCTAGCTGATAACTTCTGCAGTCTGAAAGTTGGGACTGATCTCAACTCTCAGTGCTTAGGCAAGGAGGGGAACAAGCAGCAGAAGTGTTGAAAGCCTCTGTGAACAGCAGCCACCTGCATCACAGCTAACCATGAGTTCTGGGCCATGTTTTGCAGATGGTTAATGGAGTCCCTCAGCTTGGGTACAGCTGCAAGGGTAGCTACACCGGGAACCTCTCCTCCTCACATTCTGTGAGTGATGGTGAGTGGCACTCAATCTTCCTGGAGGTGAAGAACACTTCTGTCCGCCTGCTCGTCGATGGCCTGGGAAATGCCTCTCTGCAGCTGCCACGGACCTGTAATGTCTCCCAGGGCAGACGAGACCTGCTTTTCGGTGGCCTCCGACAGCCACTCCAGTCCCAGAGAGTCACCTGGGGGTTCAGAGGATGCCTGGATGTGGTTGCAATCAACGGCAGAGAAGTGGTTCTCCTGCCCGGGAAAGGGCAATCAAAGGAAGTCGTGGAGGAGGTGGGGATAAAGCAGTGCTGTTCCCACACCGGTGCCTGCAGCAGCAACCCCTGCCTCAACAACGGGATGTGCTCCGAAACTCATGGAGGAGGTATGTGAACATCCCACCCAGAGCAATGGGAGAGGAATAAGCAGGGAGGGGAGGGGAAGATGCAACCTTTTCATTCATCCTTATACTAAGGAGCTCCTCCAGAGGAGATTCAGGGGTCTCCCATTTTGAGGGATCTCAAGTAAGAGCTGACTCAGTGCAGCAACAGCTAAGAGGTGTGAGATCAACATCCTAGCTCTCATCAGGAGACCATGGCCTGGAGGGCAAGAGGGTGTTTTCTAAGGAGTGTGCACGACCTACAAGAGCACAGCGTTGCCAAAAACTCAAATGCAAATAGAAATTCCACCCACCCTGCTGCATCCTCTTTGCTTAAGGAGCCATTATCAAGGCTAGAATCAAGTAAGAGAGGATCAGGCAGTGATGGTATCTGGGCAGAAACAAGCCAAAATCTTGGTCTATTCCCACTGCAGTCAGTGACTCCTCAGGGCTATGGGAAAGGATATGGGAAAACCATAAGCTCAGATCCAGAAGTCTCAGGCTAACATGAAGTGCACATATTCAACAGAGGTTTGACACCAGGCTTTGCCTAAGACACTCACTACTGCCCCATTCCTCCCATCAGAGGGTCTGCCCACAGCAAGTTGTCTCACAGGCACAGGGCTGCTTTGCAGTGACCCTGAGGAAGGAACTGCTCCCAGAGACGTCCACTCTTGTGTCATTGCCCCACAGCCATCCTCTCACAGGTCAGCCTAACATCCCATCTATCCAAACAGATACTATCTGCACTTTGACCCTTCCCTGGGGCAGAGTGGTGCTTTCCAGGCTGCTGTATGGGACTGAAGCTCCTCCTGCAGCTCTGCTCTTTAGGGCCACTGCCAAAACTCACACCCTGCCCAGCCGAGCAAGTGAGGACAGAGGAGAGAGCACACTTCCTTCTGCCCTGCCTGCAGCCTCTGGGAACAAGATTCCCAGCCCTGGCATCTCAGTAGCTGCCTAGTTCACGTGAACTTGTTTGACATCTGTTCCTTACAGTTAGCCTGGCTGGCACTCCTGCTTCAGCCTTACCCCTCAGACTCTCTGGCTAGGCTGGAAGGGGCTCAAAGCCCCATGGAGTGAAAACTCATCTCTGCTCTAAGTCAAGGCATCACCTGCTTGCTTTACAGAGAGCATAAAGCAGGAGGGGGAGGAGGAAAAATCACTCCCTCATTAATAATCTACTAATCATGCAGGGCCTTTCCCACAGTTTCCTTCCAAGATGATTATCAACTTCTGCAAAGGGCCCAGCTGCCCAAGAAAGAGCTTGTGGGATATGGCCCCAGGCAGAAACGCACCAGACTGCAGGGAAAGGGCTGCTCAAGGGACATTTAGTTTGTGAGGCTGTCCTGGGTGCTTGGCTTCCTTGAGCTCCGCTCTGAAGACCACGGGCATGCAATGTCAGTTTATGCAAAGCTCTGCCCAGGGCTCTCAGGCATAGGATTATCTGCACAGGCACAGGCAGGTCTGTGCCAGCGAGCCCAGGAAAGCCACGTGGCCGCCTGGGAACCCATCTGTGCAGCACGGAAAGGGTCAGAGCCAGACCAGACACCGTGCCAGGGACCACAGCTGCACACACATGTGAACTCCCCACAGCCAGGAACACTGTGCCTGGGCACACTCAGCCCCGCAGGCAATGCCCAGCACCTACTGCAAGAGACGGCACACTGCTGCAGCGCAGCCACTGGCACACATGTAGAAACAGGTCTGCCTTGCTTCCCCCTCTGCTCTGCAACAGACATGTTCCCTTTGTGGACGAGCAGCAAACACTTCTCAGGCGTGCTGCGAGGTGGAAGCTCTGAACTTCCCGCATGGCACCACCAGATGTGTGACTAGCAGGAGGCCAGCACAGCCAGGGACGTTCCCATGCTTAGGGCTACGCTAAACAGTGGCCAAAAACACAAACAGCGGCAGCCCCTCCGAGTCCCCAGCCAGGTCAGGTTTCTCGCTGGCTGCGAGCAGACACCTCCCCTAGGCAAGAGAAACCCGACGTGTTCAGACACGAGCTTCATACCACAAGAACCTGCAGGACCAAAGGCTTCAGAGAACAGTAAGTTACAGACGATTGCGTTTAGCAGAGTCAGAAACTGTGAATCAGCCAGCCAGGCTCCCCTTCCTTGAACCCAAATTTGTCCCCCAGCTTCTCCCTGCAATAAAGCTGTGCCTTGAGTGCATCCCTGGCAGAAGGGTCTGTATCAGTAGAGGACAGGCTTGATTTGTTGTTTAAATAGCTCTCTACTGCCACTACATTGCCCCGGAGTGGCCACTCCAGCAACTGCTTCAAGTCTTGTAATGTACCCATCAGCTTTCCGTGGGTACTCCACATCACCTCTGAATCAGCAAGTACCTGTGCTTAGGTGGCCAGACTGCGCCCTCTCAAGTGCCATCAGCACCAGGCACTGCGCCTGCCTGGTCTTGCTAGCTCTTCCATACGGATACAGTCTTTTCATGGCACTCTCTCACCCTCTCCAGGCTACACCTGTATCTGTCCCGGGCTATTTTCTGGTGAGCACTGCGAGCTGGGAGACAGTCCCTGCGACTCCAAGCCCTGTCTCCACGGGGGAACCTGCACCCTCTCTGCCACCGGCTACTCCTGCCAGTGCCCTGACTGGTATCTGGGCGAAAGGTAAGGTCCGGGAAGGCTTCAGGTGGGCTGAAAACAGGCTACCAGCGGGCACTGCACATTCCCGCAGCTCACCAGTTCCCAGACGCTCTGGGCTTTGTTGCAAGTCTCAAGTCCCTGAGCACTGGGGCAGGGAAGCGTGGGAAGGCAGAGCTGAGCAGACTAGGACAGAAAGAGCTCTGCCATCGTGTGGTCACTGCTCCTCCGTGCCCACCTCCTCCCAGATATCACGAGAGTTTGGTGAAGCTTCAAAGCTTCTCCTTGCGAAGGGAGAGTTTCTTCCCAGAGGCTGCTCCAGCCCGCAGTGAGACCTGAGCTTGGCTGTGCTGGAGACACTCGAGCAGCATTGCCCTAGGTGGTAGGAGGATGCCCCAAGGCTGAGAGGGCACTGTGTCAGCTGCCTCTTCCTTCAGTAGCTGGGTGCTAAAGCAGCCTGCGTGCTAAAGCAGCTGTTTCTGCCTAGGAGAATTTCTGTCCCAGCTCACAGCCACAATTCATCTAGCTCAACCTGATTTTGAGACACTCTGTCTCTCTACAACTACCAGAAAGGAGGCTGCAGTGAAGTGGGGGTCAGGCTTTTCTCCCTAGTATCATGTGATATCGGCTGTTCAGGAAATGGCCTGAAATTGTGTCACAAGGCTTTTGGCTATGGCTGGATGAAACTGTGAGCAACCTCCAGCAGCAGACGAAACTCTGAGCAATATCTCCAGCAGCA
Organism: Tricholaema leucomelas; assembly: GCA_013400475.1. NCBI lineage: Eukaryota > Metazoa > Chordata > Aves > Piciformes > Lybiidae > Tricholaema lacrymosa > Tricholaema leucomelas. The sequence goes on along the minus strand of WAAF01003276.1, from coordinate 131,967 downwards.
GATATTGAGGGGGTGTTCAAGGGCAGGTTGAACAGGGTCTTGAGCAACCTGGTCTGGTGGAAGTTGTCCCTGCCCACGGCAGGTGGGTTTGAACTAGATGATCTTTAAGGTCCTTTCCAATCTAAACCATTCTATGATTCTAAGTCAGAGCCTTGACTAGGATACTGCAGCTTTAGCTGCAACCCCAGGCTGACGGTGGTTGTCCCCATCCTTCCCTCCTCACAGGTGTGAGAAGCTGGCCGAGGAGTGCCAAGAAAACCCATGCCGAAATGACGGACGCTGCGTGAGCAGCCAGGGCTCCATCCGCTGCATCTGCCCTTCAGACTACCAGGGGCACTACTGCACACAGCCCATCATCACCCCTGCCATCGTGCCCACGCAGTGGGCAGTGGGCCCCGAGGAGATAGCGGAGATCGTTGCCGGTGTGCTGGGGGTGGCCATCCTGGTTGTGGCCTTTGTGCTCATCCGCAAGCGCTATCGCCACCGGGCCAAGGCTCACAAGCCTGTGGCCAGGGAGGACCCCGATCTGCTCTCCAAGAGTGAGTTCTCCAAGAGCGTGGGTGTGGGCACCCAAGCCGTGCCGCCCATCGAGCTCAACATCCTTAGTGACACAGCACACAACAACCTGGACCGGGCCACGCCGGAGCAGCGCAAACCCACCAGCACCCCCGAGTTCATTACCTTCAACTCAGCCAATGCCCCAAAGCACAGGGGCACCATCGTGTGCAGTGTGGCACCCAACCTGCCCCCCGCTGCACCCCCCTCCAACTCTGACAACGAGTCCTTCATCAAGTGCACTTGGGCCAGGGAGGAGATGGGTCAGTAGTCAACAGCTTTTTCTTGCTCTTACACATCACTCTTCCCCTTGTGGGTTTGCAAACACAAGGGGCCAACAGTGCTGCTCAAAGCCAAGCAAAGCACAGGCAAATGCTGCCCAAGCCCTGCTGCAGGTCTTTTATTGGCTCTTCCCTCCCTGCTCACCAGTACATGCCAGTTTTCTGCTTTAACTTTCTCAGCCTTATACCTGACCAGCCATTAATGCATAGCCTGGAGTCCAACACATCCTGGGTCAAAAGACCTTATAGAAGAGTACAATGAGGCTAAGGGGGAAAAGATGAAGATCCTAAAAGTCACTGTGAGTTTTAGTGGAGGCCTTTGCATCAATGCTCCCAGGCGGAGGGGATCACACCCTCAGGGAAATGTCTTGCATGGTTCCATACAGCAAGATTGCTGCTTTCTGTCCATGCACGAGTTTGTCACCAAAGTGCACTGGCAGAATAGAGTCCAGCAGAGTAAAAGCAGGGAAAGGGAGAGATTCAGCAGCTTGCTTGCTCTGCCCTTGTTCCTTCATCACGCAAGACACTTGCATCCAAATAGTGGGATGCAGCGTGTGCTTTGGGTGCCAGAGTAGTGGATGTCTGAGGGCTAGTGGAAACACTGCCTCAGCACAGCCAGGGTGCCCTCAGCTCTCCTCAGTTCCCAAAGCAGCAAAGACAACTCCCCGGTCCACACATCTACTTCCTTCCTTGGTCTGCCACACCTGCTGCAGGCTCAGAGAAAGAATAGGTGGGGGGGCAAGGAAAAGCAGATGCCTGAACTGCAGCTAACACAGCTCTGTTTTATTCCAGTCTACCCAGCAGAAACAACCTACTGGCCTCCCAGGTACCTGTCATCAGACGTCCAGGAATATTCCCACTATGAGATCATCCAAGGCCCCCCTGCATCCTCCTCCCACCCTCCTCTGCCCCCGCCACCCCCTCCGCCGATGGACGTAGAGCCAGTGGCCCTTTACGGGGGCTTCCCCTTCCCCCTGGACCAGAGCAACAAGCGGGCGCCCATCCCCCCCCGCTACAGCAACCAGAACCTGGAGGACTTCTTGCCACTGGACATGGGAGCTTCCCAGTGCCAGAACGAATACACAGCCATCAGCTACTACCCAGCCCAGCTAGTGCAGGGCGAGGGTACCCCCTACCAGCCTGACCCCGGGTACAAGCGGGTCAGCATGCGTCTGAGCGTGGCCCAGCCCTCTTATGCAGACTGTGAAGTGGGCCACCAGCCCAGCATCCGAGCCCAGCCCCTTCCACCCCCCAACTACGAGGGCTCTGACATGGTGGAGAGTGACTATGGGAGCTGCGAGGAGGTGATGTTTTAACGGGGGGGCTCGCTGTCGAGACAAGAAGAGAAGCACATCTCCACAAGGGTGTGCAGGGGGCTGGCAGTGCCATCGAAGAGAGGCTTACGTGTTCCCCCTGCCACAGCTTCCAGCATCTCCTCCTGCACAGCTGGGTTGTAATTCGGCTGGATCTTTCCCCCCACTTCCCTCCATGGTGCTCTTGCTGCAGATGGAAGGAAATGCTCCAGCCGCTGCCAGGACACAGAGGATGCTCGTGGGATGCCAATGACTAGTCTGCCTCTTTGCCAAGGGGACTTCCTCGGAGACTGTGCAGCTCTGCAGCAGGCTGCCTCCTCCCACCCCGGGCTCTCTGGTCACAGGGAGGAAAAGGAGGAGGAGCAAGGCAAGCACTGCAGGCATGCTGGAGAAAGTGTGAAAGGACCAGCAATGCACAGCCTGGGAGTGCCCCAGGTGGGATCCAGAGGCTCCCTGCCCCTGCTCTGGCTCTGAGGGCTTGCATCAAGCCAACAGTTTGCCCAGTGGGATGGATCAGCTGGTGCAAACCCCCTTCCATGTCTGCTTCCCCATGCAGGCAGAGAGATGAGGGAATGCAGCTGGTCCCACCAGCATGTCCCTAACTTGGCTGACAGAAATCCAAGGGAAAAAAGAAAAAAGAAGCTAATTTCTGTAGAAAAGAAAAAAAAAAAAACAAGGAGCAACAAAGCAACAAGCTTCAGCACACCAACAACCACCCACAGACTCAAACCAGCACAGCTAGCAGCAAAGCAGGACCCCTGCCCAGCTGGGCTGTGCTTGTGGCTCTGAGGGAGGCCCTGTGCCAAGGATGCGAGCGCAGACTTGTCCCTGCCATGGCCCCATGATGAGCACAGTGGTACATGGTCCTGCCACCCAGCTGGGGCTCCCCAGAGTGTCTCACAAAGACTGGTCAGCACTGTGTGGCATCCACCTGAGATGGGGCATCGAGGCTAGGGAGCGTGGGTTGGCCTGTGTGTCCTTGTGCTCAGAAGTGTAGCGTTCCTTCCTGAGAGGTTTCCTTTGGTTGGTTGGCTGATGTAACTTTTTTTGTCATTGATTTTTGGAAACTATTAAAAGAGTTTGGATTTTTTTACTATTATGGTTTTTCAGTAACTCAAGGATCCACTTGTAGATAGGATACCCCTGCCTAGCTCCAGCTAAGGGCAGCCCAGGGAGGAACAGTTTATTTTGGACCCACCAGCACCTCAACAGTCTCTTGAATCTCCAGAGAAGTAGAGAGACAGCAAATTCAGCACATCTTTGAGGACCCTCTAAGGGCCAGAGGAAGGAAGCAGACCCACAGAGGCTTGCCTTGCTTTGAGAAGGCACAAGCCTCTCATATCTGCTAGCTTGGAAGCAAAGGGATTGAAAAGACCCAAATCCAAGCCCTTCTTTGATTCCCAGCCCAAATCAAACACACCTGGGAACACAGAAACTCATCTCATCTCTGAAAGGAAACCCATAGCCCCCGTGGAGATGTCTGTCACCTGGTTAACCTGGAAATCACACTTGACTTAAGCGTATGTGCAGAGAGGTTCCCAAAATGCCCAGCATAGGCTCTCTGGGACGCAGCAGCCTGCCCCAGCACCCACAGACACTGCCTGCAGCCCCACGGCCCTGCCCAAGCCATCAGTCTAGCATCAGGGTTGTTTGCTGCTCCTCCAGCACACAGCAGGCCCCCAGCTCCCTGCAGTGCTGCCTGTGCTGCCCTCCAAAGCGCTCTTGCACTTTGGCAGACCCTTTTTCACCAGAGCCCAGGCTTGGTGCCACTGTCACTCACCCCTGCATGCTAGGCAGCCTCCTCTGGAAGGGCTTTCTGCCAACTGGAGAGCTCTCTGGGACTCATCCCAGAGTTTCCACAGCAACAGCTAATGACATCACCTGAGGTCACAATGCCCTGAGAGCCCTGATGTCATTAGCTGTCACCACCGAGATGGCAAAGGGAGGACCAGGGGGCAAAGTGCTGCATAGACCAAGTGACCCCAACAGTGTCCAAGGAGAGAGGACCAGCATAGTCATGGGCAGTGCCTCACTGGACCCAGCCTGCTCCAGCAGCCCTCAGCTTTGTAACCCTCACCCCCAAAGGGGATCTTGAGTTAATTTCAGTCTGGCTGAAGATGCCCCTGTTCACTGCAGGGGGATTGGACTAGGTGACCTTTAAAGATCCCCTGCAGACCACTCCATGATTCTGTGATCCCTCAGGGCCAGCCCCACATCACAGGTGAAGGACACTCCTGTAGTAGATGTTGCCTGAGCAGATGCAACTCCCCAGCTCAGAAGCTTGCAAACACTGAGCTCCTGCTGATTGTGGCAGAGATTGGCTAGCCAAGGATTGCCCTGAGACTACCAACAGATGAGAGGGAAGCTGCTATCCACACCCTCTGTGGCATCAAAACTGGGGAAGGGGGATTTGATTTGGGATACACAGGGACATCCTCACCAGACAACCCAGATACAATCTGCAGCCAGCCCCATGGCTGGCTGAGTTACCCTGAGGTCTGCAAGGGAAAACAACTTCCTTCTTTGAGATCCAGCTCTGCTCAGCAGAAACCAGCCCCTGACTGGATTAGGACTGAATATTGTAGCTCTTTGGGTTCTCCTCATAAATCCCTCTCAACATTCCCACCCTAAAAGAGCACAATCCCTGCCTGTTAATTATGGCACAGCATTTCTAAGCTCAGGAACTATAATTCTATGATATCGGATGGTTGTGTAGAGGAACACATGAGAGATCCTGAGGCAGGTGTGAGAGTAAAAAGAGGTTTTTGTAATTCCAAGAGTTGCTTCAGGCTGGAGAACATTGGAGGATAAAACCTCCAAGGTCCCTGCCAGCCTCACTTACCCTACAACCCTAAACCACTTTGTAGACAGAGCACAGTGGCATTTCTGCCAGGCTCCAGGATAGGGATTGCCTCTGGGCAGGAGCAGCAGGAGAAGGAAAACCCATCAGAACAGCACACAGCATACTGCTGCAAGCACCCACTCCAACCGTGTAACATTTATCCTGCCAGCAGCTCTGTATCCCAAACCACAGACTCACCCCACTCCCCAAAACATCCCAGAGACACCCCAGAATCCTACCTGCTGGCTCCAGGGGGACTCTGGAGTGCAGAAGGGCTGAGAAAGGTAGAGTGGGACCGTTCCTGCCTGAGCCTGGAGAGGTGATGCTGCAGGATGAGCACCACCTGGCACAGCCAGATCCTCCACACCTGCAGCTCACCCCAAATTAAAGCCAGGGGAGGGAGCGTTTGGCTGCCCTTGTCCCCAGCTGGGGCTCATCCCAAATTAAAGCTAGGGATGGAGCATTTGGGTGCCTTTATCCCCAGCTGGACTTTCATCTGCTGGGAGCTCTGCAGTTCCCTGGGGCTACACATAGATAGGTCCCCACAGCAGGCTGACCCTCTCTGATTGCTAACAGGGAGTTGTGAGGGGCAGGTCGCCGTGAGGGGCAGGTCGTCGTGAGGGGCAGGTCGTCGTGAGGGGCAGGTCGTTGTGAGGGGCAGGTCGCCGTGAGGGGCAGGTCGCCGTGAGGGGCAGGTCGCCGCGAGGGGCAGATCGCCGTGAGGGACAGATCGCCGTGAGGGGCAGGTCGCCGCGAGGGGCAGGTCGCCGCGAGGGGCAGGTCGCCATCCCCAGGCTTGGTGGAGGAGCAGCAGCAGCACTTTCTTATGGCCAAAGGAAAAGATGAGGTTCACTGCCACTGCCTCCTGCTCATAAGCTCCAGCTTGTGCCCTCTCTCTCTGGCACTCCTAGCAGCGTGGGATGCCATGAGCCCTGACACAAGTGGTGTCCCAGTGGGGACCCCCCCTGCAGCCGGTTCAGGGTTTGGGCAGGTTTCCCAGGGGTGGCCAGGCTGTTGCTGGCCCTTGCTGCAGAAGTGCCACAGTTTCTCAGCACTGTGCATTGCTTCCTCCAGTAAAGGTGAACCCAGGTTATTCTTCCCCGTGTCCTAAGCAGTGTAAATAACAGATGATGATGACATTTTCCTTTAGGCTTTTTGACTTTTAACTCCCTAGGGCTACCATAGCTGGCAGCCACAGGGCAAAGAAAGGTGAAGGCACTGGAGTGGGATGTCCAGGGAAGTGTTGGAGTCACCATCCCTGGAAGTTTTTAAGAAATATAGATGTCAGGAACAGGTTATTTACCATGAGGGCGGTGGAACACTGGAACAGGGTGCCAAGGAGGCATCATCCCTGGAGGTATTAAAGGTGAGGTTCACAGCACTCTGGGCAACCTGGTCTAGTTGAGGATCCCTGCTGACTGCAGAGACCTCTGGAGGTCACTTCTCACCCAGCCTGTTCTATGATACGATGCTTTGTGAAGTGAGAGCTAGAAAGAGGCATCCTCAGCAAATCCACCTCATAGACCAGGTACAGTGCTGCAGTGCTCAACCCTTGAAAGAAAGGACGGCACAGCCCTGGTGACTTTCTCTGGTCAGAAGCACCTCAATCAGCAGCAGATGCAGCCTGTGTTTAGCTGCTCCCCCTGCCTCGGGGTGCAGGTGGCCTTGGATCCCTCTCCAGAGACCACACTCCCCAGCAGTCTGCATACAAAAAAAGAGGTTTTTGTGACAGAGCTCAGGAGCTTAACGTTTTGATAGCCCTGATTTCCCAGCCAGCCCTGCTCATGACACGCCGCAGTGGCATGAATTATTCAGCAGTGTGACAAGTGGAGCTGCAGTGATATTGGCATGGTGCCCAGTCAGCTCCAGCTTGGGCTGGATTTTGCTCCCTTGATCCCAGATCAGCAGAGCTCAGCATCCATCACGCTGCTGCCACTGGCACATGCCAGGCACTTTGAGCTGTAGCTCCACTTTGGGCATAAATCAAGCTGCTGGGTCCCAGGACACGGTTAAGAAGCCAAGGCACAACTTTGGTGGGGCAGAGAGAACCAAACCCAGAAAGACACAAAGGCTTTGCACAAAACTTACTTGCACAAATGCATTCAGATGATAAAAAGGTAATCTTCAGAGTAGCAAAGCTGAAACTCCTTGATTTGAAACCCTCAGCAGAAGGGGAGGTCTCCTGTGCTGCTGCAGGGGTGAGAAAAGCACCAAGTCTGGCCCCAGCTACCTACTGGGCTCCAGCTCTCCTGCTCTCCCAGAGATGTCCCTTCCTGCCTGAGCCCTTGTCCTTGGCTGACACTTGCAAAAAGAGCAAAACCAACCAAGACAGGTGAGCCCACAAAGCTGTAGCAGGACCACTGATTAATGCCTCGTCACTGCCTCACCCAGCACAGCACAGCACAGCAGAGTCCTCCTTGGAGACCCTGCAGACCAGCTCCACACCTGGCCCAGGCCCTTGCCAGGTAGTTTTTCACCTGCTTGGTGGGAGGGACACCCCCCCAACCTCATCACAGCCTAGAGGCTTTTCAGATAAAAAATAGATGCTGTTTATTGATTACAGAAAGATCCATGACTGAGGGCCAGCACCAGCTCTTCCCACGCACCGTTTGCTGACGATAGCCATAGGCACAAGACATGAACGTTAAAATCATTCCTCTATTTACATGGACAATTTCCTGGGTCACACAGCAGCCTATGATACACAAGTGTCAAGTTCCTACACCCATCGGCTCCTAGGTCAGGTCCTCCTGGCTCGACAGAGCCCCTCCCGCTTGCCTGCCCCAGCGGCACCTCTGGCCCCACCTCCAGACACCCCCTGCTCACCCCAACAAGAGATGAACTGCAGGAACCGTTGCATGCTGCTGTGACATCCCAGGCTCTGTGCAATGAGGTCTTCACCACTGATTGCAAAGTGAGTTGGGATGCTAAGAGCCCCAGCAGCAAACCCACAGCTGCCCACCGCTGGGCTGGGGCTGTGCCCTGGTACACAGCTGTCCCCCAGAATGTGGCCAGCCAGAACCCACAGAGCTGAGGGCAAGCCTCAGATGTCCCCTGCTCTTCACAGCATGCCCTCCTCTGCCAAGCATGAGGTTTCTGCACTCAGACCCAATCCCAGGGCCCAACCAGGGTGAGTACACAGCAATGGACATGAATATTGCACTTCTCCCATCCATAGCATGCCCTGGAGCCTTCTTCCAGCCCTGGGTGATTCCTCTCTGTCACAGACCCACAGAATCGTTTCAGTGGGAAAAGATCTTTTAGATCATCAAGTCCAACCATTCTCTAACTCTTCCAAGGCTGGTGCTAAACCATGGCACTCAGCACCACATCTCTGCATCCTTTAAACATCTCCAGGGATGGGGACTCAACCACCTCCCTGAAGAGCCTATTCAAGTGTTTGAGAACCTTTTCAGTGAAGAAGTGTCTTCTAATATCCAACCTAAACCTCCTCTGGTGCAACTTGAAGCCACTTCCATTAACTAGGGAGAAGAGACCAACACCACCTTGATACAACCTCCTTTCAGGTTGTTGTAGAGAGTGAGAAGGTCACCTCCCTACAGTGTCCTCCAGAAGGAAGATCTGACTTAAAGCTTTGCTGTGCTCATGACCAAGTGATGCCAGAGCACAGCACGCACTTAGAGGAGACAAGGTGAGCCCCAAGAGATGCAGCAAGCAGGTGAGGGGCTGGAAAGGAGCAGTGAAGTGCCACATATCTGTCCTGTACCTGACCAGGGGTCCACACACTGGCATGAGGCACCCAAAGCAGAACCAGCAAAGAGGATACACAGCAAGACACAGGAAACAAAACAGACTGAGGAGGCAGTGCAGGGACACCACTCTGCAGAGTCTTCTCCTCTCGGAAGTGGGTCAGACGCCAAACGTAATCCCAAGCCTCACTCATCCTCCACCACAGATGGGAATGTAGCCCACCAGTGCTATGCTCAAACTCCTTCCCCACCACCACCACCAGCAGCCTTTGCCCAGTAAGACACAGCTGTATCAGCAAAGGCTGTAGGAAGGAAGCCACCACACTGCCAGCATCTGGGAGAGGCTGTGTTAGCAGGGAGGAGTTTGTCCCAGACACAAGGTCACAGAGTGCTGGCTCAGCCCAAACCTTTTCACATAGCTAGGAAAAGGCATCCCATGAAGGATGCATTTGCTCCATTGTCTCAAAAAGAAAAGAAATGCAGCAGAAAGGCAGGGAAACTCCCCAGGAAGGAAGCTGGGCTCACTGAGAAAAAGGAAAGCAACAGTGTAGTGGGACCAACCCCTCCCCAGGCATGCACCAACCACAACGCGAGCAGCAACACGAGCACAGAGAGAAGAGCCTGAGAGCTGCACTCTACCAGGGGACAGGAGCTGGGGCAGAGGCAGAGGATGCAGAGGGAGCAGGACCAGAAGAGAGAAAAGCAAAAACAAAACTAAAGACTTTGTGGTGTTTGTGTGTGATTTGACATTCAGTACTGGCCTGCAGAAGCAGACTGAGTGCACCGGGGCCAGCTCGGGCACTGTAAACAAGGTGATGCACGTCTGTGGCAGGTGGGCAGCACGTAGGAACCCCCAGGGACACCCCATCCTGGCAGACAGGGCTGCCAGCCCAAAGAGAGCAGCTCAGAGCCTTGCTATAGCAGGGCCCAGCTGCTCTCCGAGTGCCTCAGCTCTCTAATGCTTCCCAAAAGCCACAGGTCAGCTGTGTGCGTCGGAAAGGGAAAGTGAAGTGTCACTACAAACCTGGGCCAGGGTTCAGCAAACCCCCTCCAAGCCAGGGAGATGCCATGCCAGTGCCCAGCTCCAGGCTCTGCTCAGCCCCCAAGTGCTTGGAAACCGAGCCAGAGGATGGCAGGAGACAATGCTCATGGCTGAGGATCCCACCACAGGAGAGCTGCTAGGCCCCAGGATGCTCCACACCCGGGGCTCTGCCAGCACTCCCCACAAGGCTGGGGTGAGGAGGCAGCTCCACGCTCTCCAACCTGAGCTGAGGTTTCTCCGTTGCTGTAAAAATAAAGTGCTGAGGGGGGAGAGGGGGGAAATTACAAACTGGCACAAAAAGAGCAGTCCCTGTTCCCCACCCTGACTGAAGGGGCAGGGGAAACACAAAAAGGTTGTGATTTAAAACAAGTAAAATCAAAGTTTACATCCCCAGGATTCCTCCCTTCTCAAAGTGACTATCTACAGAGGTGCCAAGGGGGCTGCTCTGCTGTATCACCTGCCCCTAATGCCCCCTAGGAAAGGCACTGCCCCAGCTCAGATCCCACCTTCCCAGCTGGAGCCTAGTACAGCACCCTGCTGCAGACTGGCAGCCCTGATGGTGGCAGCCCCATCTTCTCACAGACCAAACCCACGTTTCCCAAGAGAGGAAGGACCATTCCCAGGGGGTCAGCAGCGCCTGGCACCCAGAGGGGCTGGCAGGGCAGTGAGACCATCACTGCACCATGACCATGGTGGTGTTCACAACGGTGGCAGCAGGAGCTATCAGCTCCACCAGCGCCTCGTAGGTGCCCACCACGAAGCCCAGGAAGCCGAAGAGGCTGATGGCGACGTCCTTGGCGATGAGCAGGGGGTGCATCCCCTCTGCGTAGTAGGTGGCGATCTCCAGCAGCGGGGGGAAGATGAGAGCCAGGGCACTGCTGCTGACGGAGCCCACCAGCGAGATGACGATGTCCAGGCGTGGGATCAGGATGGCCAGCACACCTGGGGAGGGGCACACACAGCCTCAGCACCGCCTGCTCACACACAAGCATACAGGCACAATCACACAGCCACACAACCACACAATCACAATATCACAGAACCACACAACCACAGTCACAGACCCACGCAATCACACCAGCACACAATTAACCAGGCTGGAAATGACCTCTAAGGTCATCAAGTCCAACCTATCACCTAACCCTTCTAATTAACTAAACCATGGCATTAAGTGAAACTCTGAACTGCTCAGAGGGCTCCTGTGCTGTAAAAAACACAGTAACAAGTCCCTGCTCCCAGCCTCCACCTTGCAGGCACTGCTCAGTCCTGTTCCCCTGTGTGCTCCTGCCCTGCTCTCGCATCCAGTCTCCTCTTAAACACCTCCAGGGATGGTGACTCCACCACCTCCCTGGGCAGCCCATTCCAATGCCAATCACTCTCTCTGCCAACAACTTCCTCCTAATATCCAGCCTAGACTTCCCCTGGCACAACTTGAGACTGTGTCCCCTTGTTCTGCTGCTGGTTGCCTGGGAGAAGAGACCAACCCCACCTGGCTACAGCCTCCCTTCAGGTAGTTGTAGACACCACTGAGGTCTGCCCTGAGCCTCCTCTTCTGCAGGCTGCACACCCCCAGCTCCCTCAGCCTCTCCTCACAGGGCTGTGCTCCAGGCCCCTCACCAGCCTTGCCGCCCTTTTCTGGACACCTTCAAGCAACAGAATCACAGAATTAACCAGGTTGGAAAAGACCTCTGAGAACATCAAGTCCAACCTAGAGTACACACTGCTATCCTGCTATCCCCACCACGGCCACATCACCTGCTTGAAGCACACCTCTGCCCTTTTCCCTGGCATAAGAGCTCCCTCCCTGGAGGTGTTCAAGGCCAGGTTGGATGAGGCCTTGAGCAACCTGTTCTAGTGGGAGGTGTCCCTGCCTATGGCAGGGGGGTCGAACTGGATGATCTTTGAAGTGCCATCCAAGCTAGACCATTCTATGATGCTATGATTCTATGGAGAGCTCTGAAGAAGTGGCTCCTTGCTTTGCCAGCAGCTCCCCCCACAACAAGCAACTCATCTGTCACACTGGAGGACTGGCACAGGCTGCCCAGAGAGATTGTGGAGTCTCCTCCTCTGGAGACTTTCAAAACCTGTCCAGGTGCATTCCTGTGGGAACTGCCCTGGGTGGTCCTGCCTTGGCAGGGCAGTTGGACTCCATGGTCTCTGGAGGTCCCTTCCAATCTCTAATATTCTGTGATTGACCAAACCCTTTCTGTTACCCTGGGCACCACCACAGCAAGCTCCAGAGCCAAGCAGGTTGGGTGCCTCAGGAAACAGCTGCTGCTGGCAAAGAAGCAGCTGCTGGCATCCCCAGCCCCCTTCCTGAGAGCCCCCCCACACCTGGGCAGCCTTAAAGCCTCAGAAACCCCATAAAAGCAAGAGATGGGAAGAGAAAGCCAACTTTCCCCATCCCAAAGAAATCCCTGTGGTTTGCCTGCCTTTAGTGCTGCTCCAGCAGCTGAGCACCTGCAGCACAGCCCCAGGGAGAACATTTGCTAGGTAAAAACTGCAGCCAAGGAAAATCCCTTAAGAGACTTCTGCCAACTCGTGCCCAGCAGAGCAAACTCCAGCATACTCCTACTCCCCATCCTTCTGCTTGGAGCCAGGGGATGATGAAGGGATGGTGCCTTCGCCTTCCAAATAGCCCACAGCCATCATCACCTCTAGGCTCCTCTCAGGGTACCACAGTGCAGCCATCTGGGGAGTAGGTCTGAAATAAAGGACCATTAAGGTCCCATTTCACAAGTGGGAGCAGTGCCCCTTGCAACACTCATACACCAAGCAAGCTCCCCATCCACGGCACTCTCAGCTCTCAAGACTCTGGCTGCTGCTCTTTGCTCAAAGAAAGCCTGAGGAGTAGGCAACAAGAGCTTTGCACAGCAGAAGAGCATCCTCTGCAAGTAAAGCAGATTCAGTGCTTAACCAGAGTGACCAAGAGAAACAAACTGGTTCATTGCTTTGAAAGCTCTGCTTAGAAATAAGAGACACCAAGAACTGTGGCAGATACAGCCTCAGTGGGAAGGGACACCTCGAGGATCCTCCCTGGAGGGATTTGTTTGCTCCCTGGCAATCAGCTAGAGGCAAAAAGAGACTGTGGGAGCCTCACTGAGCCAAATATCACCCAGGGCATTGCAGGAGAGACCGACAGCAGGCCAGGACACAAACAAGAGACACTCCTGCACATTGCCACCACTCCAGCTCTGCTATCACCTAGACACAAACCATCCCTCCACCACGGGGAACAGTAGCAAAGGTGCCTGCTGAGCTGACCCGGATGAGGTTTCCCCTCAGTGCTCAGCCCTGCTCAGAGCCAAGGGAGTGCTCTGTCAGATCTCTGCTTCAGGCAGCATCCCTGCTCCAGAAGCCTGTAGCAGAGCAGCCGACCACAGACAGCATCCTCAGCCCACCCCACACCACTCTGGAGACTCAAAGTAAACACAATTATTAACTCTCCTCCTTCTAAACCAGGCAGAAGTGAAGCACCAGCTGCAGGCCTGAGCCTCGAGGGGCAACAATTGCAGGCATGATTCAAAGGGCTCTCAAGTGTGCTGGTTTTGAAGTCTAAGCTTGAAAGCCACTTAACTGCATCCTCTCTTTGGCAGCCAAAGCCATGATGTGGGCTTGTTCTGCGGCCACACAATCACCTGATGAATATTCATACACTCCCCCCTCTAATTGCTTTTATCTTTGCCAACAGCCAAAGCAATCTCTTACAGGGAAGGGGAGGAGGCACAAAGGAACCTGCATCCTTCTACCAACACTTTCCGTTGCCTCCCAAACCCCAGACGGAAAGGTAGAGCCACAGATGGTGCTTAAAGCCCTCCCATCACTCCTAGCATTAACTTCCCTGGTCAAGCACATCCCAATGTCCTCCAGAACAGGTTCCCACCCCATTGGCAGGCTCTGAGCCCAACCACAGCACCAGGGTGGCCAGAGCACAAGGTGGAGCATGGCAGCATCTCATCCCTGCACTGTGCCTCCAGCTGCAGGCATCGGGGCAGAGTGTTCCTCAGGAACTCAGCACAGAGGAGATGGAGCTTGGTCCATGTCTGCTAATGCAGCACTTCTGGCCCAGCACACGTGAGAGCCCAGAAACTAGCAGCACCCTGCTCTGTCAGCTCCACTCCCTCGAGTTAGTGCCACACTGCTGTCCAAACCAAAGCCAGCTGGGACGCAGGTCCCTGATACTCAACTCTGGTGCATCAGCAGCATCAAGCCATGGAGCAAAGCTCTTTTGCAGCAGCTGACACCCAGGAACTCAGTCAAGCATCTCAGCTGTGCTGACAACAGCAAAGATCTAACGTTTGGGACTCAAAGCCAGCCGAAATCTGATACTTCTGCACCTGATCTGCTCCACACCTTTCCAGCAAGACCTGCCCTGCAGTACACTTCACACCCCAGCAGACTGCCACAGGCACACTGAGCCTTTGGTTATGTGTCTGACAGCACTGTCAGCTGGCTTCTGCTCTGCCATGCACTGCAGTCACTGCATGTGTACAAGGATCACAGGCTCTCAGGATGTTAGGGACTGGAAGGGACCCAAAGAGATCATTGAGTCCAACTCCCCTGCCAGAGCAGGACCATACAATCTAGCTCAGGTCACACAGGAACACATCCAGACAGGCTTTGAAAGGCTCCAGAGAAGAAGACTCCACAACCTGTCTGGGGAGCCTGTGCCAGTTGCAGTCAAGAAGTTCCCCCTTGTGTTGAGGTGGAACCTCCTGTGCTGCAGCTTCCATCCATTGCTCCTTGTCCTATCCCAGGGAGCAGGTGACCAGAGCCTTCCCCACCTCCTGACCCCCAACCCTCAGATATTTATAAACATTTATTAGATCCCCTCTCAGTCTTCTCTTCCCCAGACTAAACAGCCTCAGGTCCCGCAGCCTCTCCTCATCAGGCAGTGTTCCAGTCCCCTAAGCATCCTCATAGACTTCTGCTAGACTCTCTCAAGCAGATCCCTGTCCCTCTTGACCTGGGGAGCCCAAAACTGAACATATTGCTTCCCTTGCAGTCAGCGACCTCTCTGCAGCCATGTCCCCTTCACACAGGCACAAGGAGCCTGGCTGCAAGCTGCCTGTGTGAAACAGCTCCAGCCCGGGCTGCCCCAGGCTGGGCAAGGTACTGAGAGTGCTTCCTGCAAAGCCTGACGTAGGACTCAATGGGCTCCCAGAAGTGCCATCAGGAGTATCCCAGACATGAGGCTCCACAGGGAAGCCTGCTGTGGGAAGTCTGCTCCTCCAGTGAGAAGAGGAGGCAGAGGACCACTGCAGCTTCTGCTTAGACGCTTGCATTAGTGAGGTCCGGGAGACTCCTTGCTGTGAGAGCTCTTGCAGCAGGGCCAGAGGCAGCAAGGCAAGGGGTGAAAGCACCACCAGCCCCCCAGCAGGAAGGAGGTAGAACTCAGATGAGCTGCATGCTACTTACAGGTGATGCTGACCAGGGCCACCCTGAGGAGCAGGTTGACAACCCAGCCCCATCGCTCTGAGACGCAGGCGACAAGGGGAGGGATGATGATCTCAGCAGGCACATAGAACTGCACAGCATAGGTGAAGAAGATCCCAAAGGAGAAGAGCAGCTTGACAGCGTGGTACAGCCTGCAAAAGGGAATGAGGGACCCAGTGAGACATGCTCTGACCCATGTCCCTGCAACATCCAGGGCAGACCACAGAAAGGGAACACTCTGCCAAGAGCACTGAGAGACTCTTCCTAGGGTGCAGCACAGGAGCTTCCCTGGGAAGGGGGAGAGTCAGGCATGGATATAAGGTGCCCAGCAAGGTGGTGGAGTCACTGTCCCTGGAGGTGTTCAAATATCATGTAGGCATAGCATTGGAGGACACAGGTTAATGGCCATGGTGGAGTCACCCGAAGGTGTTCAAGAAGCATGTGGACGTGGCACTTGGGGACACGGTGGTGTGGGCTGATGGTTGGACTTGAGGGTCCTGGAGATCTTTTCCAGCCTGGATGATTCTATGGTTGAAGTTGAATTTGGTGATCTTTGGAGGTCCCTTTCAACCTTTACCATTCTACCACAGAATTACAGAAACATGCAGATTGGCAAAGCCCCTCAGGATCACCAAGTCCAACCTAGAACCCTGTTCTACAAGATTCACCTTAAACCATATCCCTAAGCACCACAACCAAATGACCTTCAAACACATCCAGGGTGGGTGACTCCACCGTCTCCCTGGGCAGCTCCTTGATTCCATGAGGCTTGACAGGGCTCTGGGCAACCTGGTCTAGCTGGGGATGCCCCTGCTCACTGCACAGGGGGTGGACTACATGACCTTTGGAAGTCCCTTCCAACCCAGACCATTCTAGGATACTGAGAAGGACTTTTGTGTGCCAATGGTCTGCCCCTCGAACACTCTCCTGCAAAATCAGAGGTGACGCATCCAGCCCACAGAGATCTCCCCCTACGCAAGCAGACAGTGCAACCTGCAAGCAATGGCAGCACATGCCCCCACCACCACCTAATCAGAGGCTTTAATTCTGGTTTTGCACAGGGAATCCTTAGGCCAGGAGCTGGGCCAGCAGCCTCTCAAGTGCTCCTTCCCCCTGGGGGAAGTTGTGAGCAGATTGAGAGCTATTGGGAAAGAGAAACCAACCAACAATGAAGACCAAACCCCAGATCAGCGAACCACTGCCCTGCTGCTAACCCACTCAAAGGCACAGGGAAAGCTGAGGTGTCCTTGGCCACAGGACCAGGAGCCTCACTTGTTTCTTCACAGATTAAGGCAACTACCTACATTTCTAGATATGTCCATGTGTGCCACACTGCCCTTGGCTGTGCAAAGCAACAAGTCCTCCAGGTACCTTTCTCCCTATGCAGGGATCTGTACCACCTTCTCACCTGACTCAGTTGAACTCTGCAAGGTCCTGCAAGGATGGCTTTCTTCATGACTGTCCTCCACACACCCAGTAGCACTGTTACTGCCCACAGCCTGCAAGCTTGACTTTTGTCCAGAGACCCAGAATGAAGCTGCATCCATCAGACACCCCAGAGGCTCCTCACCTTGATCCTTACTAACAAAATCCAGCCTCAGAGCTGAAGGAAGAAAAAAAAATTCTTTTCTCCACCTTAGTGAAGATGAAGAATAACTCAGAGAGGCTGATCAGCTAGTGCTGGTTATGTGGAGTTAACTCTGCCCTACTGCTGAGCAGTGCTTACACAGAATCAAGGCTTTTTCTGCTCCTCTCCCCACCAGTGAGCAGGCTGAGGGTGCACAAGCTGAGAGGAGACACAGCTGGGACAACTGACCCTAACTGACAAAGGGATATAAAGCTGGGGGAAGAAAGAGGACAGGGACATTCGGAGTTACAGCATTTGCCTTCCCAGGCCACCACTGGAAGTGGCAGAGCACCTGCCTGCCCATGCTGCTTTACCTGTTAAACTCTTTACCTCAACCCATGAGTTTGCTCACTTTTACTCTTGTAATTCTCTTCCCCATCCCTCCAGGGGGGGAGTGAGTGAGTGGCTGCCAGCTGAGGTTCAGCCATGACCGTCGTGTTTGGCACAAGAAGAGGGTCAAGATAAGGAAGGGAAAGCAGCAGATGGAATTTGTGGCCGTTACTGCTGTTGAGCTGTTAATGAGCAGGCTCCTCTGCTTGCCATGGGGCTTGCTCCTCTCACCCTACTCTAGAGGCTGCTTTTTGCTTACTCTGCTTACTGTGCTACTCTGCTGCTTATCACCTGACCCTGCTGTGCCCAGGGACATTCTGATAACAGCAACAGCTGTGCTTCTGGGCTGGCAGATGGCCAGGGCATCCTCACTGTACTGGGCTGGCTGGGACCCCAGTGTGGACTCCAGCTGAAGAGACTGACTTGTCAGTGAGTTCATAGGGGTGCAGGAAGTCCTTCCTGCCAGCCAGGCTAGGAGCAAGAGGAAGAAGAGCTCAATGCAGGAGAAGCAGGAGCAACAGAACTACCCAAAAAGCATAGCTAAGCTCCAGTTAAGCTGAAGAGGTGTGGAATCTCCCTCCTTACTGATACTCAAAATATATGTTGGTCCTGCTTTGAGCAAGTGGGGTCAGCTTGGCTGATTTTCTGATGAGCTCTCCAAGCTAATTTCTCCTGTGGTCCCACAGGCAAACGGAAGAGAAAGCTGCCAGAGCCCAGAGTGCAGCCATGCAGCTCCACATGTTGAGCACCTGGTAGCCTTGAGCCATTTACCCCAAGGCTTGCATATCTTATCACTGTATTTTCAGTTAAGTAATGCTGTAAAGCCATAAAGTGCTGGCAGGGTGATCCATGGTTAAGAGATGGTATTAAAAAAAGATACAGAGGAAGGCTGGGTACCAATCTTGCAGAGGTCAGGTACGAGGGCAACGATCTCAAAGGGCATTCCAAACACCAATCAAAGAGGTGAAGCTTCAATCTTGATCATACAATCATAGTATCAACCAAGTTGGAAGTGACCTCCAAGGTCATCCAGGCCAACCTCTCACCCAGCCCTAGCCAATCAACTAGAGCAGGTCACTGTCCCTCAGACACTGCTGGGGGCCAGACTATAGTTTCTCGGGGGCTGGACTATGGTTTGGTTCGAGCCCAGTCCCGGCAGGGGCTTGGGGGCTGCAGAGGCCTGTGAGCAGATTAAGTGGCAGGAAGTGGATGCTTGGTTTCCCCCCCAAACCCCGGTGGGGGTGTGGGGGAGGTCTGTAAACACCAGCAGGCCGGACTGAGGACCCTGGGGGGCCGTATCCAGCCCGCGGGCCGTAGTTTGAGGACCCCTGCACTAAACCATGGCACTGAGTGCCCCATCCAGTGTTTTCTTGAACACCTCCAGGGACAGTGACTCCACCACCTCCCTGGGCAGCCCATTCCAATGCCAATCACTCTCTCTGCCAACAACTTCCTCCTAACATCCAGCCTAGAACTCCCCTGGCACAATTTGAGGCTGTGTCCCCTTGTTCTGTTGCTGGTTCCCAGGCACAAGAGCCCAACCCCACCCAGCTACAGCCTCCCTTCAGGTAGTTGTAGACAGCAATGAGGTCTGCCCTGAGCCTCCTCTTCTGCAGGCTGCACACCCCCAACTCCCTCAGCCTCTCCTCACAGGGCTGTGCTCCAGGCCCCTCATCAGCTTCATTGCCCTTCTCTGGACATGTTCCAGTACCTCAACATCTCTTTTGAATTGAAGAGCCCAGAACTGGACACAGTACCATGCAGTGCGCTGGAGAGGAACTGCTCTACCAACTAAAGCAACCACCTGCTTAAGCCAAAGAGCCAGGCCAGGTCATCCCAGCTAGCTCCAAGAAGTGGCTTGCACTCCTCTGACCATAAACTGTCACCATCTGCTCCCAGCCGGTGCCAACAGGCAACCACACATCCTGCCCCTCACTACAGCATTTCTTCACTCTGCAGATGCTGGGGTGAAGCAACCCTCCTGAGGATGTGAGGAGGGATTTCTGCAGAGCACTGCAGTATTTCAGAGGCCATGGTTAGCTCCTGGCACTGAGGAAGCTGTGGTTATGGAGCAACGAGGTAGGGAAGTCCTCACTCATCCTGCAACTTGACGATTCCCCAAGACATTCATCAAACACCTTCCAACGACCTCCAGGCACTGGCTATAGCCAAGGAAGGATGTAGCATTTCTGCTAGAATCCTCACCTTGTCTCCCACACTGCAGGCAAGCTCCATGACTTCTCATCCACAGCTTTTACAACCAGCTTCTGCAGCCCAATCCCTTTTACCATTGGGGAGAAAACCCCCAGGCAAAACAAGATGAGCCAAACACTAATTTGAGAGCAAGTCTTCACCCATCATCTGCAGCTTAGTGCACAGGAAATACAGCATTCAAGGCTGCAGCTCAAGAATCTCAGCCCTTACTTCAGGTAAGTCTTTTCCAAGCCCCACATTTACAGCCTCCACCAAACCTTCTGCCAGAAGGAACATGCACAAACACCCAAGTGCTTTGTGTGCACAGCACACCCTGCCCAGCTCCTGCTGCCTGCCTGTGCTTCCCCAGGTGCTGCTTCCAAAGGGTTATGGCTCCTCTCACTGTCTGAAGAATCCTGCAGTATCCTTCAGAAAACTCTTGGACAGTGTAGTAGGATACTGCTAGAAAGATGCATTTGAAATTCTGCAGCCCAGCAAGCCACAGAAATCCAACTGCCCTCTTCTCAGGGGATGCTGTCATCCTTCAGACCAAACAAAGCTGAGATTTCCACAGAAAGGCTCCAAGAACAAGGCAGAAGCTGCACCTACCCAGGCCTGGACCACCAGAAACTCCAAGAAAGCAGCCAAGACCAAGCTGAGACAGGCTCTGGCAAGCTCCTTTGGACAATTTGGCTATGGCATGGTTGATCACTCTCCAAGCTTACCCAGGTTAAGTTCCCCTCAGAAGCAATGTCCTCCATTGCCTCCTCTCCTGTATTTGAAAGGGGCCTACAGGAGGCTGGGGAGGGACTATTTACAAGGTCTTGTAATGACATAGCAGCTCTGAGGACAGGCTACAAGAGTTGGAGCTCTTCAGAACCATTCTATGATTCTCACCTGCCTCCCTGGCTGAGACTCTCCTTCCTCCCCACCTAGACCCTCTGCTCCCCATGGGGACTCACCAGCAGTTGGGCAGGTTGAGTGTTATGCTGGCCTGAATGTCTGCCCCGAAGCGCAGGTACCCCAGGACCCCCAGGCTGATGTACAAGATGGTGACAATGGCCATGCCCACGTAGAGGATGGCAGGGAACTGCTGAGGGTTCTTCATCTTGTTTTCCAGTGGCAGCACCTGAGGGAAGAGGAAGATGAGGATGACGACTACAGCAGCAAGTTGCCCTCGTTCCCCTGTAACCCTCAGCCCCAGAAGGCAGGAGAGGCAACCCCATGGCCAAACACAGCCCTCGGTGCCAGGGGGTAGGATGGTCACACATGGAGCCCAGAGAGCCCAGCTGAAAAAGCTGCTGCTGCACTGGAAATCTGATTTCTCTGCTCCCATTTGAGACCCTAAAGCTCAGCACAGAAAGTCCGTGGGAGAGTCACTTGCCTTAACGAAGGGACCTGCTCCCTCCCCTTGGCAGCAGCTGTGCTCAGCAGTGCCTGCTCTCTTGGGGTGATGTCACCTATGCCATACCTTGGTTGCATTACACTCTGCACCCCAAAACAGCACAGCCATGCCCAGTAGGATAGGACTGTCCTGTTACTTTTCCCCCAGCAGATCCTGCAAAGTCCAAGATGCTTTCTCCTCTCCTACCAAACTTATCTGGCCAAATTTCAACCAGGCAGGGCAATAAAAAAAAAGGAAGGACAGAAGCACGCCCTTCACCTCTACACCACTAACACTTGCTGCCAAATACAGACCTTCAGCAAATATTTTTATAGCTGTCATTGAGTGAGGAAGGTTTCAAGAAGAGTCAGAGTGGCAGAGCTGATGAGGAGGCAGGACCAGAAATGCTTTTTTATTTGCTTCTCCACCTCCAAGTCATGCAAGAAAAAGAACTGCCAGCAAGAGCCCTCTGCCCTGGGCACAGCACCCAGTAAATACTCCTGTAATGGATTTGGCCTTCTCCAGCTTGGTGTTTACACAGCCAGCTTATAGTAAGAGATAAAAACATTTTTTCCTCCTTTGAAGGGAGCTCCCGGAAACAACTCACGATATTTTAAGGAGCCATTAAGGTCTCCACCCACTCACCTGCCCAGTTTTTTCCCACAGACACAGATGGATCTATTTATAGCATCTCCTGTGAAAGGCACAAGCAGATCCTGCCCCACAGCAGGCTGGCCCCACATGCCTGCCAAAAGGAGATCTCAGTGCCTCCACAGCAGAGTGGGAAGGGAAGGATGACATTTTTTGATGTCATGCTTTTTGGCCTCCTACTTGGGCAGCTCCAAGATCCAGCCTGGTAAGGAGACTCAGGATGATGTTTATAAAGATGTGAAGGGCAGTGTCAGGACAACCACAGAACCACAGAATCAGTCAGGGTTGGAAGGGACCACAAGGATCATCCAGTTCCAATCCCCCTGCCATGGGCAGGGACATTCTACGCTAGATCAGGCTGGCCACAGCCTCATCCAGCCTTAAACACTTCCAGGAATGGGGCCTCAACCATCCTTGGGCAACCCATTCCAGGCTCTCACCACTCTCATGGTGAAGAACTTCCTCCTAACATCCAGTCTGAATCTCCCCATTTCCAGCTTTGTTCCATTCCCCCCAAGTCCTATCACTACCTGACATCCTAAAGAGTCCCTCCCCAGCTTTCTTGTAGCCCCCTTAAGATACTGAAAGGCCACAGTAAGGTCACCTGGGAGCCTTCTCCTCTCCAGACTGAACAGCCCCAAATCCCTCAGTCTCTCTTTATAGGAGATAGGATAGAGATAGGCTCCTCTCAGTGATGCCCAGTGGTAGGACAGGGGAAAATGGGTGCAAGTTGGAGCAGAGGAGGTTCCACAGGAACATAAAGAAAAACTTTTTCACTGTGAGGGTGACAAAACACTGGAACAGGCTGCCCAGAGAGGTTATGGAGTCTCCTTCTCTGGAGACATTCAGAACCTACCTGGGTGTCTTCCTGTGTGACATACTCTAGGTGACCCTACTCTGGCAGGGGAGGTTGGACTGGATGATCTTCAGAGGTCCATTCCAACCTTTAATGTTCTGTGATTCCATGATTCCTCGTCTGCAGGTCAGGCAGCAGAGCCCAAGAGCAGCTGCCAGTGGCATTCTCAGCAGAGCCCAATCTGCTACCAGACACAGCCACCTTCAAAGCAGCAACCAACCTCCTGAGGTTTGGAAGAGTGTGCTCCTCTAGCCTCAGGTGGAAGCAACAGGAGATAGCCTGAAGGCTAAAGCTAACAGCATCCTCCAGAACTCGGGCTCTTGCTGCTCTGCAAATACAGCTGCAGAGCAGAGCAGGTGCTCAGCAAGCCTCAGCAGGGGCTGGGCCCCCTGTGCAGCCTCCCCACTGCCACACACTGAGCCTTACCACCCCGATGCCTTCGAAAGCAAAGATGGCTGTGCCAAAAAACAGTGGGTAGGTCTTCCAGGTTGCTGCTAGAGGGAGGTCACGGGGATCAGGAATGTCCTGGAAAACAAACCACACAGAATTCAGATGTAGGAAGGATGGGGAGGACCTGGCCTGCTCCCTGTTGCAGCCCAACACAGCAGGACAAGTCCAGCTGAGCAGAGGGCAACCACAGTGTGCAAAGACCTCCCTGCTCAGCTCCCTCTGCCTCCCAAAACCAGGGACATTGCAGGAAGTGCAGAGGGGATCCGTACCCTGACGATGTACTGGTAGATGACAATGAGGCTGATAAACATGGCCACGTTGGCCAGCATGGAGAAGATGGAGAGGACCTTGAGGTTCTGGATGAAGCTCAGCAGCACCACAAAGGGCAAGAGGGAAAGCATGTACAGCCGAGAGTCCATGGTGGGGGTCATGACCACTGTCCTGTTGGGGCTGCAGTCATTGTTGGTCCCATTTGCTGCAGCTACCACCTGCAGAATCACAGAATCACACAATTAACCAGGCTGGAAATGACCTCTAAGGTCATCAAGTCCAACCTATCACCTAACCCTTCTAATTAACTAAACCATGGCATTAAGTGAAACTCTGAACTGCTCAGAGGGCTCCTGTGCTGTAAGAAACACAGTAACAAGTCCCTGCTCCCAGCCTCCACCTTGCAGGCACTGCTCAGTCCTGTTCCCCTGTGTGCTCTTGCCCTGCTCTTGCATCCAGTCTCCTCTTAAACACCTCCAGGGATGGTGACTCCACCACCTCCCCGGGCAGCCCATTCCAAGGCAAATCACTCTTTCCATGAAGAACTTCTTCCTAATGTCCAGCCTAAACCTTCCCTGGCGCAGCTTGAGGCTGTGTCCTCTTGTTCTGTCACTGGGTGCCTGGGAGAAGCAGAGGAAGGCTTGAGGTACCCCAACAGATAGGTCTGGCAGCCACAGATCTTGGCAGCTCAGCCCAAGTGGCTCAGAATATTACCCCCTCAGCTCATCTTCCAACACAGCTTAGTCAACTCAAAGCAAAGTGCCACAGGTTATTGGGCAGTTCCAAAGCTATCCCTTGCTAGGAACAAAGGTGGGAGAAGCTACAACACTTGAGCTGAGACAGCAAAACCTGCCTGAGCCCAGGCTTGCTGAGCACATGACCCTGGCAGCTGAGTGTGCCAAGGGCAGACTGTGGTTTGTGCTGCCCACGTGGCCAGTTGAGAAGAAAGAGACATTAAGTGTGATCTCCTCAGAGGGCTTTTGTATCACCACCACACACTCAACATTACACCCAAAGACATCTGGTAGCTCCTGCCGGCCCCCAGCTTTGCTTCCTTCATGGGCAATCAGCCTTTCCTTGGGGTCTTTCATTCCAAAAGCACTCCAGGCCTCATGCTCCCTTAAGAACCATGCCTGAAGCTGATGAGCCCCAGGGAAGAGCCAATGAAGGGCACGGCCATGGTGGTAGCAACCAGACCACTGCTGCAAGAGCAGGGCAAGAGCACACAGGGGAACAGGACTGAGCAGTGCCTGCAAGGTGGAGGCTGGGAGCAGGGACTTGTTATTCTGTTTCTTATAGCACAGGAGCCAGATGAACAGTTCAGAGTTTCTGTTTATTTCCTCCCAACACCTGGCAGAAGGAAACTCTTTCCCTAAAGATGTAATTAAGCTCCAGAGCCATGAGATGAGGCAAGAAACTGGAATGTAAACAGGTCCAAGAAAGGAAGAAGGTTCATGGCAGGTCTCAGTACCCATGACACATTACCATCTACACAGAGTATCAACAAACCTACTAACCAAGCTGGGCATGACACCAAAGGCAGAGACCCTCAGCTGTGACTTTTCTCATGCCTTCCATCCCTAGGAACAACCCCTGCTCCTCCTGGGTGATAGAGAGCTTCAGCACCTCTTCACCTGAAGCAAACCCACAGGGACTCTCAGACAAAAACAGGAAAACCAAACCCCCAAAATACCCAGGCAGAGGAGTGGCTCCTTCCTGAACAACACCAGCTATGGAAAGCAGACCTTTAACTGTGACACAGGAGCTAAGGACAGCCCAAACACCTCTACAGCCCAGCCTGCCTTCCCCCTGCTCACCACAGAGGGAGTTCAGTCTCACCTGTCTCAGATTGTCAGCCAGAAAGACGAAGTAGACGCAGCAGAAGCCCAGCTGAGTGACGATCAGGAAAAGTGCCACCACACGCCTAGGGAAGGGAACAGCCTCTTTGTTAGGCAGGCCACACAGAAACGGCCGAGCTCGGGGCTGCCTGAGGCTGCACTCCAACACTGCTGCTCTCCCCGGGGGCTGAGGTGTGCAGGTCAGCGCACACTCAGCTCACTTCTGCTCGAGGACCATATCTCCCACCCAGCCTCACAGACCTTTGGGTCCCCAGTGTCCCCTGCTCCCACCTCCTCCTTAAGGTCAGGACCAACCTCGGGAGAAAATTCTCCTCCTTGAGTTTAGCATCTCCAGAACAATGCTCCCTGGGGGGATGTTCCCAGCAGCTGGTGTGCAACGATCTGTGTGATGTGGGCCATCCACAGGGCTGGGAGCATCCTTGGGAGAAGCCATTAGACATGCCTGGTGTCTAATGAGATGGCCCAGCACTTCTGTACATGTTATTTACCCCAAAACTTACTTCTCCCACTCCTTCAGTATAAGCCACATCTGGCTGGGGACAGGAATGGGTCAAAGACATCAACACTTATCCCCCAGGGGAGCACTGAGCTCTTGGGGCAAGCGAGCCAAAGAACACTTTATGTCACTTGTGCTCATCTGCTGACACAGCTCAGAGACCAGGCAGCTCTTCTGGCCTGGCTGCAGGGCATAAAGACAAACACCCTGCTGGGAGCAGGGCGGCAGGTACCTGCCCCAGGCGGCGTGCGTCCGCAGCCACGAGACAGGAGTGGCCTCCAGCCCGTACACCACAGCACCCCCATAGTCCAGAAACTGCTTCTGGAACCTGTCCAGAGAGGAAAGAAAGAAGAGACAGTTCAGTTTTGGGCTCCCCAGGTTAAAAGAGACAGGGATCTGCTTCAAAGAGTCCAGCAGAAGGCTACAAGGATGATTAAGGGACTGGAGCACTGCCTGATGAGGAGAGGCTGAGGGACCTGGGGCTGTTTAGTCTGGAGAGGAGAAGACTGAGAGGGGATTTAATAAATGTTTATAAATACCTGAGGGCTGGGGGTCAGGAGTGGGGGTACAGGCTCTGCTCACTGCTCCCTGGGATAGGACAAGGAGCAATGGATGGAAGCTGCAGCACAGGAGGTTCCAGCTCAACACAAGGGGGAACTTCTTAACTGTAAGGGTCACAGAGCACTGGCACAGGCTGCCCAGAGAGGTTGTGGAGTCTCCTTCTCTGGAGACTTTCAAGGCCTGTCTGGATGTGTTGCTGTGTGACCTGAGCTAGGTTGTATGGTCCTGCTCTGGCAGGGGGGTTGGACTCCATGATCTCTTTGGGTCTCTTCCAACCCCTAACAACCTGTGAGCCTGTGAGCTGCGATGCTGTGACATGACATCAGCCCTGCCTGCAAACGATGACTTTGATGGGAAAACAGTCCCTGTGAAAGAGCCCAGAAGCTTCAACACAGGCAACTTGCTGCTAGGAGGCTCCAGAGAAACCACAGGGCTTGTTGGGAGGGACAGAAGAGCCACGGGAGCAGCAGTGCCCAAAACAGGAGTTGCTCCTTACCTGTGGCAGAAGTGATGGGCACACTTCACCAGGATGCTCATGCAGTGCACGGCCACGACTCCCATCACCAGCAGGCTCAGAGGACCCAGCTGCAGGGAAAGTGAGAGAGGGAAGGATGCACTCTAATGGCCAAAGGCTGAGCTGCACTGTGAGGTCTACCTCCAGACAAAACCCCATGGGAACGCTCCTGAAGCAGAACTCGGGTGCTGCTCCCAGGAACCAGCCCCCCCAGGACAGAGTAACATCAGAGAGAGATGCCAGCTTGGCAGGAATGGTGCAGAAGCAGCAACCTGGAGCAGCCTGGGTGTAGCAAAGCACTTCCAGGATCATTTTTCACACTGTCTTGCACATCCCTATCAGCCAGGTGACTGTCACAGATTGAGGCTGGGTGCTTTAACAGAAAAAAAACACATACCACTGAGTGGAAGACCTCCAGGAGGCCCAGAAGGACCTAAGGATGGACAAAAGGGGACAATGGTTTATTCCATCCCATAATCCTGCTATGCCTTTCTACATAAACTGTACTGCTAGCTCAGTCTCTTTCCTCTCCTCTCTCCTGCTGGGCAGGTGTGAGTTCTTATCAGGAAGAGACGGATTTGGGGTTTGACTTGGCCTTGAGAGGCCTGAATAATTTCTTCATAACCAATCTTGGCCAGCTTGGGCCTAAAACAGGGGGAAAGAGCACAAAGACCTGAGCATTAAGCCATGCATGGGGGCAAAGGTGTTTCTTTTGTGGCTGTGTAGTAGGTAGTGTGGATTTGTATATTCTGTATTATGGACTGATGTATTCTGGATTCTATTCATATTTTCTTTAATACAATTCTGTATTTTAGTTCTGCATTTTAGTTTTCCCCTTCAGAGGTAAAATAAAAACCTGTCTAGCTCTTTTAAACCAAGACAGTGACAAAGAGGCTGCTGGGGCCTGGCCAGAGCAAGGGAGTTTTGTTGGAACTGTTGTTCTTTTTCACCCTGAGCTGTGTAGAGTGAAGAAATGTGGAGCAGAGCAGTGAGGTGCCCCCACCTCTCACAAGGGCAGCAGTTGCTGGGGCATGGCACAGACAGAAGAGCTGGAAGCAGGGAGAGAGTTGACAGCGGCCACGGGCAGCATCACATCCACTGATCCCCACATGGCCAGAGCTGGGAGGCTGGGCCAGCCCAGGCAAAACCCTGCAGATAGAGGCAGGCCACCATCTCCCATCACCAGCTTTAACTAGTAACCAGTGGGGCTCACTCCACACCTGCCATGGTCACAGGACGCTCAGGAGGCACAGACCATGCTCAGCACAGACAGGCTGGGACAAACCAAAGCGGAGCCTGTGCTGAACCTGCCAGGACAAGGCTCAGAAGATGCTGCCCAGAGGCCAGGGAGGTAATAGCCAGCTGGGTGCAGAGCTGTGGACGCAGCACCCTGCCTGAGCCCAGCAGAGGAAACTCGTGCAGCACACTGCAGGAGCAGCAGGAACAGTCTCAGCAGCAAATGAAGCAAGCCAGAGAGACCAGGGTGCAAAGCTCGCAGGCTGCTGAGCACCAAAGGCATTTTGGTGAGGAGTCAAGCCCTAACACTGGCCATGCCAGCTGCCCAGTGCCCTGAGGTCACTCTGCCTTACCAGGATGCCAGCGTTCTTCAAGGCCAGAGGCAGCCCCAGCAGCCCTGTGCCAATATTCCCTTTCAGGAGGTGGATCAGGGTCTGGTACCATCTGAAGGAGAGAAGACACAGAGAGGACCATCAGCAGGTGCTTGTACTCAAGACCACGCACCCTTGGCTTATCCTGCTCAGTGTCCAGCAGCTCCAAGTGGCACGTGTCGGTCCAGGATCCTGTCTCCTGAACTCAGCTCAGCCCAGTGGGACCAAAGAAGGAGGTAAGGAGGAGGCAAACACTCAACAAGCAGATTTGGAGTGGGCATTTGCCAAAACAGGCTTTGAAACAAAACCCAGCATGAGCACAGCTCAGCACCAAGTGGCTGCTGCACAAGAAAATCTCTGAGATGAAGAGACCAGTCTCCCTTGGGCACACAGAGCATGGGCTGGCCCTCTGGGTGAACAAGGCTGGAGGAAACCCCAGGTCACAGCTGCACCATGCCCAGGTATCCTCTGGAGCCAGACATACATTTTGCTCACCACAGCTCCTCATCAAACCAGGCTGAAGCAGAGGAATATTGGGAAAAGCATCAACTGCCCACTGCCAGTGAGCCCAGCTTCCCTGGAGGGCAGACAGCAACACTGAGGCAGCTGCTCACTTGATGCCAGCAAGGACAAGAGCTGCTCACTTGATGCCAGCAAGGACAAGAGCTCTGCCCTCAGGAGCCCCCAGAGCGATTCCCCCACAAAACCACCATCCCACAGCAGAGCTGGCAGGCAGCAGGGAGCCACCACGACCCTCTCCACCCTCCCCAGGTGCTGGGCCAGCACTCACGTTGTCCCATTGGTCTCCCCAAATCGCTGATAGGACTCAGGATGGCCAAAGCCATTGATGCCCCCGGGTGGGCTGCCCTCCGGCGTGACGTCGGTGGAGCTGTAGTCATTGTAGTCCTCGCTGCGGAGGCGCCGAGTGGACATGGTCCCTGCGGGAGGAACTGCATTAGGGGTGCCCAGCTCCACAGCCCCCTTCTCAAGCTCCTTGGGATCAGCCATCATGCCAGACAGATCAGCTTGCACTGCCACAGCAAGGTCTCCTCCGGAGCTTTTATAAAGCAGCATGCTCCCGCCCAAGCAATCATGGAGCGGGCATGTCCTAAGGTCAAAGGTGCATGGCACGTTCTCGCTGGCTCTCCCTGCAGGCTCATGCCCCTGTTTCAGGCACACCCAGTGTCCTGGTTTCAGCCAGGATAGGGTTAACTTTCTTCCTAGTGGCTGTTTCAGTGCTGTGTTTCAGATTCAGTGTGAGAACAGCTCTGATAACACAGGGATGCTTTAGCAGTTGCCAAGTTGTGCTGATCCCAAGTGAAGAGTTTTACAGATCCCCATGCCCTGCCAGCAAGCAGGTGCACAAGAAGCTGGGAGGGAGCACAGCCAGGACAGCAGACCCCAAGCAGCCAAAGGGATGCTCCATACCACAGAACCATGCTCGGCATACGAACCGGAGGGGAGTTGGCCGGGAGGGGCAGATCCCCGCTTTAGAGCGGCTGAGCATTGGCCAGCGGGTGGCGAGCAAGTTCATTACTCATCCCTTGTCTTTCTTGGAGTCTATTTTCCCTCTCTCTTTATCTCTCATTTCATTATTATAATGATTGAGGTACAGAACGGTTTGAGTTGGAAATGACCTTTAAAGTTCATCTAGTCTAACTCCCCTGCAGCGAGCAAGGACATCTTCAACTACATCAGGTTGCTCAATGCCTCATCCAATCTGACCTTGAGATTATTATGCTTTATTTCTATTACTAAGCTGTTCTTATCTCAACCCACAAGTCTGTACTTTTTACCCAACTCTCCTCCCCACCCCACTGGAGCAGGGAGGGGGGAATGAGTGAGCAGCTGCATGGTGCTGAGTTGCCAGCTGGGCTGAAAAGCACAACCTGCAGGCAAGGATGGGCTCAGAATCCTGCAGCAGAGCCTGGATGTGTCCCATTTCATGTCAAGAAGGGGACCTGTGCACCCCTGCTTGAAGGATGGCAACTGTGGCACATATGGAGGGGACATGCTGGCAGTGTGTCCCCACTCTGTGGCTATCAAGAGAAGCAGGCCAAGAAAGAGCAACTGCAAAGTTTGCTGCACAAGAACAGCTTGTTCTTGCTGGAGGAAAGGAAAAGCTTCCCTTTTTTTTCCTCTTTTCTTTCTTTTTCTACTTTTAACTGAAGACTTTTTCTTTAAAAGAATAAAAAACTGATTATGTTCCACCAGGCAGCAGCACAGCCCATGTGCTGACAGCAAACCACCCACCCTAAAGCCTTCCCAGCTATGGGAGTGCATACAGGACTTACAGAGCTTCCCAGGATGAGACACCTGCACAACCTGGAGCTCTTTGCTCCACTGAAAAGCCCAGCAGGGCCCTGAAAGCCAGAAGCACTGGCACAAGCCCTCACCAAGGACACAAGGTCCTGCCTTTGTCTGGAAAGGCACTAGATGCTTTAATTCATAGAATCAGTCAAGGCTGGAAGGGACCACAAGGCTCATCTAGTTCCAACACCCCTGACATGCCCAGGGACACTCTACCCTAGAGCAGGCTGTCCACAGCCTCAGCCAGCCTGGCCTTAAACACCTCCAGCCATGGGGCCTCAACCACCTCCCTGGGCAACCCATTCCAGCCTCTCACCACTCTCATGCTCAACAACTTCCTCCTCGCCTCCAGCCTGACTCTCCCCACCTCCAGCTTTGCTCCATTCCCCCCAGTCCTGTCACTCCCTTATTGCCTGAAAAGTCCATCCCCAGCTTTTTTGTAGGTCCCCTTCAGATCCTGAAAGGCCACAAGAAGGTCACCCAAGAGCCTTTTCTTCTGCAGACTGAACAGCCCCAACTCTTTCAATCTGTGCTCACAGCAGAGCTGCTGCAGCCCTCTGAGCATCCTCCTGGCCCTTCTCTAGACACACTCCAGCACCTCGATATCCTTCTTGTAATGGGAGCTCCAGAACTGGATGCAGTACTCCAGGTGGGGTCTCAGCAGAGTGGAGCAGAGGGGGAGAATCACCTCCCTGGCTCTGCTGGCCACACTTCTCCTGATGCAGCCCAGGCTCTGCTTGGCTTTCTGGGCTGCAGGTGCACACTGCTGGCTCCTGTTGAGCTTCTTGTCCAGCAGCACCCCCAAGTCCCTCTCCTCAGGGCTGCTCTCCAGCCACTCACTGCCCAGCCTGGATTTGTGCTTGGGATTGCCCCGACCCAGATGCAGGACATTGCCCTTGGTCTTGTGCTTGTGTTCACCTCTCCAGCCTGTCCAGGTCCCTCTGGATGGCATCCCTTCTCTCCAGCATGTCTGCTGCACCACACAGCTTGGTGTCGTCAGCAAACTTGCTGAGGGTGCACTCAGTGCCTCTGTCCATGTCACCAGCAAAGATGTTGAACAATTCCCACATGTGCCCTGAAGAGCTCCTGCTGCTTTGGCACAGCTTCCAAAGCACTTTTGCTTTCTCCATCCCCTTGGCCTCACCCAGCACCCCAAGTTCCCACCAGGAAGGAGCATGAGAGGCACGAAAATTATCTATCAGGCTCCTGTCACACAGTCTGGAGGCTCAGCCTCTGCCCCAAGGCTCCTCTGAGGTGTCATGCTGCAAGCATCACCCCTGTCCCAGCAGCTGCAGTCGCCAGCAGTGCTGGTGAGGAGCTGTGCTGAGGCTGAGCAGCAGAAAAATGTCACCACCACAAATGGGCTCATTTCCTGCCAGGCAGCTCCTAAGGCTCCCGCCAGGTCAAACAAGTGCCCACAGGATGTGGGTTTGGCACGGACCTAAACATTTGGCTGAGCAGAGAAAGCTCAGCCCAGGCTACTCAGGTGCCACTCCATCCCTAGAGCCCCCAGGCATTCCCTCCAAACACCAGCACTGCTCCTTCCAAACCTGGCTGCCATGTGCCAAAACAAGCCAAGAGCTGCAATGGCCGGAATGGCCCAGCCTTGCAAGCAGAAGGGAAGCAAGACTTTGCTCAACCCTGGATGCTTGCTCCATATCCAACTGTTTGGGAGCAACTACCCAACCCACAGCGCTGCTTTAGTTCCTGCAGCACCACGCAACACCGGCAGCAGAGCAGGGCTGGTCTGGCTCGTGCAATCCCAGCTGCCAAAGCAGCAGCATGCCCAGCTGGAAGGCAAACATGCCAGAGCTGAAGGCAGCACAAGCATCAATCCTGCCCAGCCTCCTCCCTTCCCTCGCAGCCAGGCCACGTAATCATGCCCTGAACCGGCTTCACCACGGACAGAGCCATCCGGCGAGGCAGGGACGAGGAAAAGCAGCAGCCTGAGTTTACACAAGGGAAGCGTTAGAAGCCATTTGTCATCAGTGCCAGGCCTGAGGGGCATGAGGGAGCCTTGGGAGGCTTTGGGAAGCATGGAAGGCTGGTTGTGGGCGAGGACCACGGACAGAGGGGGTGCTGGGGTTGGGCCAGGCATGGATACCCCTCCCCAGGGCCGGCCTGCATGTTATCTGTAGCACCCAAGAGCAACACCCTTCAGATGATGCACAACACAATTACATCAGTCTGCCTGAGTGCTCCCTGGGATTTATGCTTTCCATCCCCACACCCCCAAGCAGGCCAGGCTGCTTTTTGCTTTGAAGAGCCAGGGAAATGGATTCATTGTGACTTGCCTTCTTTGTGCCTAGATTAAAGGCTGCAGAGCAGCAGGGAGCGAGCACTCAGCTCCCCCGCAACCAGCAAGAAGCTGCAAAACTTGTCTCATCCACTTAATGAATATTCCAAACTGAAACAAAGCCCCACTGTAGCATTTCCTCGTCAATACAAAGAGCAGAGACAGCCACATTTTGGTTTCCACTTCAAACCCAACTCCTCAGCCACTTTCATCTGCCTTTTGGTTTTCTTTCACCCCATGCACAGAAGCAGTTTCATCCTGGTGAGCCTCGGAAAGCTGGGAGGAGCGACAACCCCATGCCACATGTCAGAAGCAAGAAAGCAAGACACAACTTGCTGCTGACCCTGCCAGCTTTCCCTAGCTGAGCAGCAGCTGTGTGCACAACAGGCAACAGGAAACCTTCCAAAAAAGTGAGCTGCACAGCAAAATTCTCTGCTGCTTCCTGCCATGCACGGCCAGACCTTTATTTCCAAAGGGCTGCCTGTAACTCATCTCAGAGCGATGCAAGCGAGAGACAGCACTGCCAGATCCCACTTCTGCCTTGCCCCACTCCCCTGCCCCACGAAGGGCAAGCCCCTTCCCCAGGCTGCTGTGCTCATGCCACCACAACACCTCCCAGACATGATGGCCACACCAGCTGTGCCTCCACTGCACCAGTCCTCTGCTCCCTGTTCCTCAGTGCTCTCATGGCCCCAGACTCACCTTTCCAGCACTTGACAGCATGGCCTGGTCCCTGCAGCAAAGCTGTGAGGCACAAACCTCCCCAGCCCTGCCTCAATCCCCACCGGGGCTGCTCCACTTCCCATCCACCCTGTACTCCCACACAGCACCCCACAGAGTGTGAGGCTTCTTGCACCGTCCAACTCACCCTCCTCACAGTGCCACACTGCACCACACACCCTTACCAACACTTCACACCACTGTGCTCCTCACCAGTGCACAACACCCCCAGACACTCCAAGGGGAACCCCATAGGCTGCCAGCATCCCTACTGGGCACCACCAGCCCACACCCCTGGGTACCCATGTAGGACTAGGCACACCTATACATTCGTATGGGCTCTGGGCACCCACTCTAAGGCCCTGTCACAGGCTGCCAGCACCCTGCAGGGATCTCCGGGCACCCCTGCCAGCACTCAGTGCACCCACTCGGGTTCCAAATGTCCACATACACATGGCCTACCATCACCCTCAAGCTTCCTTGAGCACCCATACGAGCTGCCAGCATGCTTCTAAACCCCTGAGCAGCTATGCCTGATGCCAGCATCCCCAGGAACCTCAGAACACCCTCCAAGCTGCCAGTACCGCCTGTACCCACGCACTGAGCATGCCACCATACACGGACACACACACGAGCACCCCATGCTCCTCTCCACATCCGTGAGAACTATCAGCATGCCTCTGCACCCCTGAGCACCCATGTCTGATGAGCATCCCCGCGGGCTGCCAAGGACCCCAGGGACCGCGCCCGCGCAGACCTCTGTCCCTCCCGCCGCCTTCCCGGGCACCCCGTGCGGGCTGACAGCACCCCGGTGCATCCCTGAGCCGCTCCGCACACTGACAGCCAGCTGACAGCTCCCTCCCGCACTCTGCCCGGCGCTCCCGGCCCGGCTCGGCCCCGCCCGGTCCCGCACCTCGCCTCCGCCCCGCGCTGCGCGGCCCCCGCCGGGCCCGCTCTTGTCGGCCTCGCGTCACGTGACAGCCCGCTCAGCTGACCGCGGCGTCCGCGCCTGCGCACACGGAGCGGAGACGCCGAGTAGTGGGGCGCCGCGGGGCGTTGCGGCTCCGCCTGGCGGACGAGACAGGGCAGTGCAGCGCAGTGCGCCTCGATGTAGGGCTTGGGCGGTCCTGCTGCCACGAGACATAGATCGGTTTGGGTGAGAAAGAACCTTTGAAGCCCTTCTAGTGCAACCTCCCTGCACTAGGCAGGGGCATCTTCAGCTAAATCAGGCTGCTCAGAGCCTTGTCCATCCCGATATCTAATGTTTCCAGGGATGGGCTATTTAGCACCTCTCTGGGCAACCTGGAACAGCACAGAACCACTCTCAGTATGAAAAGTGTCATCCTTCTCTCTAGTCAAACTCCCTCCTTGAGTTTAAAACCATCACCCCTTGCCTGTTTCAAGAGGCCCTGATAAAAACCTTGTCCCCATCTTTCTTATAGGCCACTCTAACCAATGAAAGGCTTCAATTAAGCCTTCCCAAAGCCTTCTCTTCTCCAGGCTGAACAATCCCAATGCCCTAGCAGCGATGCCCCAGCCCTCAGGTCGTTTCTGTGGTCTCATCTGGATGCCCTACAACAGGTCCATGCCCACCCTGTGCTGAGGAGCCAATGCAGGTGGGCTCTCACGGGGGAGGCGGAGAGGCAGAATTCCCTCCCTCAACCTGCCAGCCACACTGCTTCTGGTGCAGGCCAGGATACAGCTGGCTTTTGGGACTGTGAGCATACACTGCTGCCTCACGTCCATCTTTCCAACCACCAGTATCCCCAAGTCCTTCTCCATAGGGCTCCTTCCAGTCTCTTCCTCTCCCAGCCTGCATCAGAACTGGGAATTGGCCTCTACCCAGGTGCAGGACCTTGCACTTGACCTTGTCGAACCTCACACAGACCTACTCCTCAAGCTCATCCAAGTCCCTCGGGATCAAATTCCACATCTCTCTTATTTCAAAGGAAACAAGTGCCACCCTGAGTTCACTCCCCAGCCCCAACAGGCACCAGCCTCACTTCCTGGTAAAAAGATTTATTAAGAACCTGCAGTCCCTGCCTGAAAGGGGGATGCCACCCTCCCACGGGCACTGCACAGCGGCAGGGAGCAAGACGATGCAGTTAGAATTGCTCCAAGCTAAACAAACCCAGGTCAGACCCAGCAACAAGGTGAAACAGAGCAAGGCAAAGTCACAAAAAAGCAGTGGGAGCACATCTGCGTGGCAGAGGACCTCCCACTGGGGCAGCCCAGCAGTAATTAAGGCGTTTAAAAGTACTTGGAGGAAGACCAGCCCTATGGAGGGGCTAAATAATGCCAGGAGGCAGGGACAGTGAGGGATGCAGGTGGACGGTGGGTTTTCTCCACCTGCCCTGCAGAGATCTGGCACAGATCTAGCCCAGAGCAGCGGGCAGGAAAGTTGGTGCCTGCCCATGCCTCAGCCACAACCAGGAGATGGGCTGCAGGGCCTCTAAACGAGACCCAGGCTGCTGGTCTTCATGGTCACCTCCCAGTCCATCTCAGGTCCAGGATGCTGCAGGTGCCTGCGCCCAGGGAAATATGATCCCAGTGCAGCATCCTGCCTCAGCTCAGCCCCAGTGCCAAAATGAGACGAGTGGGACTTGTCCTCAGCCAGGATGTGCCCCAGATACCCATCACAGCCATGTTCCCCTGGAGACAGCATAGCCAGCAGCACCTCTACTGCTGTGAGCAGCACCAGCCACTTGGTGCCTCACAAATGGCAATGTCCACAGGCAGTGTGGGTGGTTATGGCCCTGTTGTGCCTGTGATGTTTGTCACGGGAAGGGCATGGGGAAGTGTCCCCACCAGTGCCTCATGTGACCAAGCTGCTCCCATGTGCAGTACAGGGATGTCTCAAAGACGAACCCAGAACTGCCAGCAGTTGAGACAGGGCTCCTGTGGCCATTTTGGGGACAGCCTCATGTTCTGGCCAGAGGTGGTGAGGAGTAAGCAGTGACACGCTCAGCATCTAATCCTGCATCCCTCCAGCCTGCCCCATAACTCCCCAATGCTGCCTCCTCCCCATGGACTGCTCCAAGAAATCATGCTTTTCCCTGGAATGTTTGTGTCTATAATTCCCCTGATTGGACTAAGAGAGACTGTGTAAAAGTTAACTTCCCCCAGGTCACTCTGAAAGGCTGGCGATGGGATCTGGTGGCAGCAGGGCAGGCAGAGCTGCCTTCCTCTGTGTAAGCAGGGGAAGGGGAGCACCAAGCTGGGGTAGAGGGGCTGGAGGGATGTACCTCACTGGAATGGGATGGGGTAGAGTTGGAGGGAATGGAACAGGGGACCAAGGTGCTGGGGAGAGGGGGGAGAGTCCCCCCACCTCTCACTGGGACTGCAAGGAGAAGGCCAGCTTGACACAGGCCAGCTCCTCCCCACCATTGCTGACAGACGCCCGGACACGGTAGTTGCCGTTGGTCATCCAGGTGGGCAGCTCCACCTCAGGCAGGTCAAAGTCGCTGGCTGGCAGGGAGTAGGAGCCCTGTGGAGAAAGAGAACTTGTAGGCAGAAGCCTCCAGCCTCACGCTGAGGGGCATGGTAGTACCCCAGTGCTGCTGGCATCACCCCCGCCAGGGGTTCCAGGCATACCGCTTTGAAAGGACAGTGGCAGGGGATGCCATAGGTGAGCAGGGGCTCTGGGCAGGTGGTGCCAGGTGGGATGAGGTTGTCGAGGATGGTGCAGACATCGTTGTATGTGCAGCTGCCCATCTGGTCGATGCAGGGCAGCTGGATCCAGAGGTCACCCAGCGCTTTCTCCACCACCAGCACCGCCTGGAAGGAAAGTGTTTGGCACCAGTACAGCCAGCACAGGTACCCACAGCTCCTCCAGACTGCTCCACTCCTCCTCCCAGCCATCTCCCCCTGCTTGTGCAGTACCTTGGGGTGTCCATGGGGCCACCACATGCCATCCCATCTCCCCCTCCTTATTTTGCTTCCTCTTTGTCTGCAGGTTTCTCTTCCTTCAACCTCATCTTGACCCCTTGAGCAAATACCACCCAGCACCCTACACGTCTGCTCCTTCCTCTGCCCCCAAAGTCCCAGCCTCAAACAGGAACCATGGCAGTGCTCAAGACAGCCCCTGCACCTTGGGCAGAGAGACACAATCTGTCTCATTCCAAGATGCCCCCCAAAAGTGGCATAGGGCAGCCAGGCCAAGCCAGGACTCCCACAGAAGTGCTGTGGCATGTCCTTGGAGGGACCAGCTGGGTCTGGCCACTGAAAGATGAGTGCTGCAGTGACTGCTGGAGCACTGGGGACACTTGGGGTTTCAGTTCCTTCTCCAAGTCATTACATCCACAGGACATGACACAAATCAGGTGGTTTCTCCCACTGGGTTGAGGTTAGAAGCTTCCCACTGGGCTGTCTGCTCCCACCACAGGTCTCCCTGTGCCCAAAACCCCATTGTGGCTCACAGAACTGAGTGTGCTGAGCCCTGCACTGCTCTGTGCCTCATGCCCCCAAAGGCTGCTCATTCCCATCCCCACTGCTGTGCGACTCCCAGCTGCTGGCGGTTGCAAGAAGTGCTGCTCTCCCTTACCCCACAGAGGCATCTCCAGCTCATACCTTCAGAGGTGAGGCCATGGTCTTGCCGCTGCTGACAGCTGCACTGATGCGCAGGCTCCCTGGAATGCTGATGGGGTCAGGCGCCACAGAGAGGCTCTGCAGCACCACGGGGTTCTTTTTGTCACCACAGTTCTCCCAGGCAAAGCCACCAACCTGCAGCATCAAGGGATGGGAGCAGTGAGAGCCAGGGCAAGCCGTGCCCTGGGTTTGCAGGTTTCCCCAGTGCTGGACTGTCACCCCAAAATCTGCTCACAAGCACAGCCAGAAAACTACTTTCATCCTCCTTGCAAGCACCAAATATTTCCCTCTGCATCTCTCACACTGACAGCTTTCTGAGCCTCAGGGCACCACAGAAACTCTCCCCCAGCCCTGCCATGCAAGTATTTTACATCCAAAGAAGGTTCCCAGGCTGCAGTTTCCAAGCTTGCCTCAGCTCAGCCTCTGAACCAAGGCAAGAAGGATCCTTCACGCCAGCACCAACGGCACCCATCAAGGTGTATGACAGCAAAGCAAGGACTAGGGCAGGGTGACAGTGGCTGCTCTAGCCCAAGGGATGCTGTGTCCTGGCACAGCTGTGGGGCTGCCTCAGTCTTCCAGTTTGGCCAGGACCAACCTGTCTGGTGCAAGGCCTCATTTACCATCCAGCCACCTGGTCTCATGCAGGAGGTGGAACTGCACTCACTCATTGCATTTTAAATGAGCCAAGCTTATCCACCACCTGATAAATCCCCAGGGGCCTGATCCTGAGATAGTTCAGCAAAAAGGAGCCAGGGAAGCAGTGCTGCCTCGTGGGGTAGCTAACAGCCACACACAAGGGGTACCAGCATTCACATCTGGGCTGAGAACCACACTGGCTTAGTTTCCCTGTTTATTCCAAGTCCCACCAGCTTCCCCAGCCACCACCAGCAAAGCCATGGACTAGCAACAGCACTGGGACCCTTCACCTCCACAACCCCAGTGCAAAGGCAGGGGGATGTGGGCACTTGCCTGCAATACCCACCCCCGAACCTGCTGCAAAGCAGCAGTGAGAGCCAAGCCCCAGCTTCCTCCCCAAGCAGCTTCCAGTCTAACTGCAAGTCTCTTCCTGGCAGGGAGGCAGGAGGACACCTTGGCCATGCACCCTGAACAGGTTTGGCCAGGGAAGTCCATGTCCCTGTGCCACAGGCTCTCCTGGCCTGCTCAGCAGCCACAGAACCGGTGGAAGCTGTATTACCTGGTGCCAGGGGGCACTGCAGCCTGTCCTGCCATCCCACTCACCAGCTGCGAGCAGCCCGAGGCAGGACGTGGGGCTCAGGGCAAGCCAGGGCAAGGGGCGGGCTGCACCCTGAAATTTAGCAAGAGCTGGGAGCTCCTCGCCAGTGAGTCTGCAGGCAAAGGGGCTCCACGGCAGCTACACGTCAGCGTGGGGGTCCACTTGGCTGTGCCACAGCCCCTGTGCTTCCCCTGTGCTTCCTGTAGAGCCTCCCTCCTGCCTCCCCACCCCTTCCCAGCACCTCGGTTTCGTTCAGCTTTGGGTCACTCACTACATGAAGGACCCTGAGTTGCTGGAGTATGTCCAGAGAAGGGCAAAGCTGGTGAGGTGCCACGATGAAGGGCCTGGAGAAGCCTTATGAGGAGCAACTAAGGGAACTGGGATTTAGTCTGGAGAAGAGGAGGCTGAAGCAAGACCTCACTGCTCTCTACAACTCCCTGAAAGGAGATTGGGGATCAGACTCTTCTCACCTAGTACCAGGCGTTCAAACAAGAGAAAATGGTCTGGAATTGTTACCAGGGAGGTTTAGATTGGATATCAGGAAGGATTTCTTCACTGAAAGAGTGGTCAGGCATTGGAACAGGTTGCCCAGGGAGGTAGCAGTCACCGACCCTGTAGGTGTTGAGGAAGCATGTGGACCTGGCACTTCAGGACATAAGATTAAGGGCCACGGTGTTCCTCGGTTAACAGCTGGCCTCGACAATCTCAGAGGTATCTCCCAGCCCAAACAATTCTATGATTTGATCATTCCGTGAGCATCAACCTTCCTGGAAAATAGTGACCGAGATCTCTCCCTCGCACCTCGTGAGAGTCATGTATCTTAATCAGCGTGTGCTGATCAGCCCAGCCCAGCGCTGCGTGGGAACCAGCAGGCAGCAGCCGGAGCTGGAAAGTGCTGAGGAGCAGCAGGGATGAGCAGGGCTAGGGCTGGCCGCTGGGAGCCCACGGGGAAAGCTCAGCCAGAGCAGGGGAGGCCGCCGAGCTTTCTGGTTCAGCACGGTTTGTCAAAATGGGATTCCCTCCTGCTCCGAGGCTGAATTCCAACTCGCAGCCGGGTCTGTGAGACCCCAGTGACCCCCACCCAGCCGCAGCCACGCACCCAGACCCTTCTGCGTCAGAAAACACTTCTGGCCCCTTGCAAAACCCAGCAGGGTGGCGACAGCTTTCCCACCCTGAAAGCTTCCCTCCGCCGAGCCCCCAGAGCCACTCAGGCAGCACCCCCCAGGCCCAAGGAGGAGCAGGGTGCAGGGGTTGGGGGAGAGGGTCTCACCTTGCGCAGGCTCCGGGAGCGGTTCCGCTCCAGCAGCAGCTGCGGGCCGGAGGCTGCGAGCACGGCCGGGCAGAGCTGCAGCGCGCAGAGCGCCAGCGCCAGCCCCGCTCCCACCATCGCTGCAGAAGGACCAGCCGGAGCTAGGCACAGCGCCGGGCCGACCGGAGGGGAAACGCACCGAAAGGGTGGAGAAAAGCGAGAGACGAGGCCGACGGGGGCGGGCAAAGAGGCAGCGCCGGCTGCCCAGCGGGCCCTGTGCGGAACGCAGCCCCGGGACTGGCGGCCAGACTGGGAGGGTGCGAGTGCAGCCTGCGAGCCCCGGCCCAGTCCCGATTCCACTCCCTCCCCTCACAGATCTGCCCTGCCTCTGTTTAATATTCCTTTTCTCCTCCCCGGTTTTGCTTTCAAGCACAGGACTGGAATCGCAAGGATGCTGGGACGGGAAGCGGCGCTTTCCCGAGCACGCAGCGGTTTACTCTCTGCTGACAGAGAGAGGCAGCCACAGCACCCAGATTCGCTGGGTGAGACCAGATTGTCTCTCCAGTGACCCTCACCACACACACTCAGAGCTGCACCTCACTCATTGACCAAGACATCTTGCACCCCTTTGCACACTACCCACCTCGATCTGGCACCCAGGACCATCCCTCAACCTCACAAAAGGAGCAGAAAGAATCCAACCCCCCAAACCTGATGTGCTGCAGGGGGTGGGGTGCATCCTGGCATTGTGTAGCCCCTGGCATGGGCAGTTTGCCACA
The DNA here is from genome assembly GCA_013400475.1 of Tricholaema leucomelas. Classification (NCBI taxonomy): domain Eukaryota; kingdom Metazoa; phylum Chordata; class Aves; order Piciformes; family Lybiidae; genus Tricholaema lacrymosa; species Tricholaema leucomelas. Next base: position 90,815 of record WAAF01003276.1, on the reverse strand, counting down.
GCACCCCACTAGCCACCACCCATCTATCCAAAATTTCTGATTTAACCCCTCCTTCTTCCACCCTTCCCCCTTCAGGTGCTCCTTTTCCAGACAGAGATGCCTTGAGCCCCAAATCATGCTGGAATGGCCCCACCACCACAGACAGCACAGGAGCATGATTTTTCCCATATACTTTGGTGAAGAGAATTTTTCCCTATGGAATGCTGGAAGGGACAGAGCCATCTGAGCAAAAGAAATGACAGCACGAGTAGGAGGCACTTGTGGGATCTTTCCCCACAGGCAGCTCAGCTCTTCTTGCACGCTGGCCAGCCTTCCCATATTGCTGCTGGCCCTGGGAAGGCTTTCCTGGCCTGTCCAAACCCCTGCCTCAGCTCTATTTTTAGCCTTTCATCCTTATTTAGCAGCAAGGCCAGCCGGAGCGTGCATGCAGGGCACAGGAGCAGGCAGAGCCTGTGACGGATGCTGCTGCCCACCCCATGCCCGCAGTGACAACTGCATCACTGATCCACTGCGAAGGCTTAATGCTGAGGAATAAATAGTCCTGCTCCCCCCACCCAGGAGTGGGGCAGAAAGTTATCCCCCTGGGGATTAGTTTCCACTTTGAGGCCCTGGAGCCAGCCAGGGGACAGGGGTATGTGGGGAGGGGCACAGACATGGCCAGAGCATCATGTTGGGAGCAGAGCCCCTTGTCTTGAGCCCTCAGCACCATGTGCTTTCCTACTTCTCACAACTAGCGTGGGTGAAGGTTTCACTCTCTCATTCTCCCATTCCAATCCTTTCACCCTTCCATCTTGCTGTGGGGGAGGGAAGAGAATAAAGGACTCCGAGGACAGGTTAATCCACATCTTTTTTTGCTTGGAGACACAAGCAGGGGCAGGACTTAGTAGAAATCGCTGCTCTACCTCAAGGCAGAAGCAATGTGTGACCTACGAGTCACCACCAAAGAACTCTGCAGCTGTTTTTTTGGGGCTCCAACACAGGCAAGATGCTCTGCAGTTCAAAGTTTGCTGAACTATCTCACCCATGCAAAGCCCAAGTCAACAAGATCTCAGCAGATCTGCCTAGATCCTAGAGGGGAGATTTAGACTGGATGTTAGGAGGAAGTGCTTTACAGTGAGGGTGGTAAGACACTGGCACAGGTTGCCCAGGGAGGTTGTGGATGCTTCCTCCCTGGAGGTGTTTAAGGTCAGGCTGGATGAGGCCTTGGGCGAGCTGCTCTAGTGGGAGGTGTCCCTGCCTGTGGCAGGGGGTTGGAGCTGGATGATCCTTGAGGTCCCTTCCAACCTAAACCATTCTATGATTCTATGATTCTATGATTCTAATGTCTTCGACTTGCACTGAAGCAGAGCTGCCAGCACAGATGGGTGACAGCATTAATGACTTCATTAGGTCATTCATTCACGCATGGGGTTGAAGGATGCAACGACAGACCACCCTCTCCCCACTGCCTAGACCCACCAGGCATCACCACAGGCCAGCTCATTGTCCAAAAGCTTTCTGGCAACATTTCCCCACCCCCTCCCCCTCTTTTTTTTTTTTTTTTTTTTTTTTCCAGACTGAATTTCTGAAAACAAAAGGGAAAAAAAATATTATGAATGACCCCATCTGTGCTCACAGGACCACCCTGCACATACAGCATGTCGGGCTGGATCCCAGATGGATAGCCCATGCCTTGTACCCACCCTGTCCTGCCCAGTCCTTACCAGCTGGAACTGGAGAGAGAGCTGAGACGCTTTAACAGCTTGCATAAATACTTCTCTTATCCACAAGCTTTGGCAAACACTTTAAATGACCATCGGTACAAATTAACTCACCATTCAGCCAGCTGTTATCCCATTTAGGGCAACGAGCCTGAGCCTTGAGATAAACCTTCCCGGGCTCACTTTGCTAGGCAAAACTTGTTGAGATGTCTCCAGGCGCTCTCATTCCTGGGGAGAGATTGTGATAACCCCAAAAAAGACATAGGGGCAAACGTCAGCATGTGCTGAAGCTGTCCCAGGTGGGTCTGCCACGCAGTGTCTCTGCCTTCCTGTCTCTTCACGGGCAAAAATCCCCTCACTGCCACGGTTCTTTTTGTCACCAGCACTCTGTGAGCAGCTTCTGGCAGCACAGCCCTGCATATTCCCCAGGATTCCACGGTTATGGAGAGGAGGATGCCTTGCAGCAGCCATGAATCCCACTAGTATATATATGTAAAGTCCCTGCGTTGCTTGAAAGCAGCTGGGCAAAGAAGTTTCTGCCTGTTTAAGTGCTGCCCTGCACAGAGAGTAAGTTATTAGCGTATTGGGGCAGAGGAAGATGAAGCCAGGCTTGAGATGGCAGATCTCTCCAGCTGGGACACATCCCACACAGCCCACACAAGAAGACTGGAGAAACAGAGAAATTGCTAAAATCCAGCTAAAAGAAGAGGCTTTGGGGGCAGCACAGGCAGGACTTCTGGCAGGCAGCCTCACAGATGCACCCGCAGGCTGCAAGAAGTGCTGCCCCTTCTCCGAAAGTCAGTGATCTGTAGAAGAGCAGAGTTGTAGCTGCCATGGCACAGAGTGTGGGGCTGGGGAGCAGGCTGCTGGGGCTAGCCTGGCTCCCCCAGTCCCAGCTCTGCCTTTCTGGCTTGATGCTTCAGCCTGAAGCCTGCTTTTTCTCCACCCTATCAAGAGAAACTCTACCCAGGGCCAGCTCTGTGGCACAGGGACATCCTCAAGCACCCCCTCTGTGCCCCACAATTAAACCCAGAAATTGCCAGAAGCACACATGAACTGCTGGACCTCCGTGCACCCAGCAAGACGTGATGGCAGCTGGACAGGCTCCTCCTCAGCTGCCCACACAGTTGTTTCTGTTCATAACCACAGCCCCAACGATGCAAATTCAGTCTAGAAATAGGCATTGTGCTTTTGTGCTTGCCCCTTCAGTCTCCAAGGTCTGGACCAGGATTTTGAACTAACCCTGGAGAAGGTGGAGACCAGCACCTTGCGCTAACAGAGCTTTTTATCCTACAAACGATCTACTCAGCCCAAATAAGTACTCTCAGGCTGGGAAGGAGATTTGCCTCATGTATGAAGTGCATGATAAGAACAGAGACGCTCTCAGTGGTTCCTGAAGCAGTGGGGACTGATGCCAGGAAGCTGCTGTGACTCACAAAATGTCAACCTAAGTTAAGCAGCACCTAGATGCAGACAACTGGTCCCACCAGTCCCCGGGGAGACTTGAGGCAGCCACGGGCCTGCCCCTTTTCTTCCCCACCCTCCTAGCCGAGTAGTGTTTCACAATCCCCCCTTGGTTCCAGGGTTACCAGGGCAGGAAAGAAAAACACCTCCATGGGGCGACTGTGTAGCTCTGCTCCCTTAGCAAGCAGGCAGACGGTATCAGAGCGGTGGCAAAACAACAGCGAGCTGGCAGCCCCCAAGCCGCGGGCTGCTTGGACTTTCCCCAGGGGATGTTTGGAAACTGCCAGGATAGAAAAGTTGTTGACAAAACCTGGCAGTGTGTCCATACGGGGCACAGCCTCCTGATGGGGTTGAAGCACTCCTGTTTTCAGCAGTGCTGGGTGGCAGAGGCTGTTTTTTCAGGTCGGGATTCGTGTTCATGTAGAGAAGTTTGCTGTCTCACGGCGTTTGCAAACAGCATTAAACCCAAAGCACTACTGGGAGGAACCTGCCTTTCCTCCACGGTTTTCCGACGGGGCGCCCTCAAATACACGTGTTCCCCTGCCTCTTTGAGACCCCTTTGCAAAGCGCAGGGTTTCATCCTGGAAAAAGGCTCCCCCTGCTCTAGGCTCAGCAGTTCGGATGTTTGGCATGCTTAAGAGGGGAGTTGCTGGGAGTTGCAGTCCCCCAAGCAGTATGGACCACGCTGAAAGCCCCCTCCAGCAAGGATAGCTACCCCCAGAGCAGAGCTGAACACCTCACAGCCATTACCTTTACACAGCTACCCCAGCACAAGCTCAAACTTCATGGGACGATAGGAAAAGCTGGGATGGATCTTGCTCTAAGCCCTCACATCTCTTCTCCCAAGGGGACTAGGGTAAGTTCACCACTGGAAGCACCCCCCCCACCGAGGGTCTGCTCCAGCTGTACCCCAAACTTAGTACAGTGGTCGTCTTCCACTTTCCCCCGACCCAGAACTGGAGCATCCTCTGTCTGTGTGTGTCCCCCCCGCCGGGAATGAACATTCCCAGGCCGGGGGGCGTCACAGAATCCTAGAATGCACTGAGCTCTAGAGCTACTCTAGGGTCCCACTACTCTGCTTGGGGCGAAGCAGCCTGTACCCAGGGCGGCGATATCGTGGGGTGGAAGGGCCTCAGATCCGGAGCACCCCCTCCAGAGGCTGAGGGCCGGCCCCGGGGGCGGGCGGGCTGTGGCCGGGGGCCCTGCCCGCGGCTCAGGGGTGCAGAGCACCCTCTCCCGGCGCTGCCTGCGAGCAGCTGCGGGGACTTTTTTTTAATTATTTTTTTTCAAATATTTTTTTTTCCCTGCCGGCCAGCTGAGGCAGCTCGTCCCGTCCCGTCCCTCCGGAGGATGCAGCGCTCCGCGCCCCGCGGCTGAGCGGGCTCCGGCTGGGGTTCCATGGGCTGCACCGGCAGCGCCCTGCGCTGCTGCCCCGCCGGCGGCAAGGTAACGGCTGCAGGGGCTTGCTGGGCTGGGCTTGGGCTGGGTTTGGGCTGGGCTTAGGCTGGGCTTGGCGTGAGGGGGAGTCGGGATCTGTGTAGGGTCGAGGTTTGCCTGGAGTTGGGGTTCACGCCATGGAGTAGGCGTGCTGGGGGCATCCGGTGTGGGTCTCCCTCGCCACCCCCACTCCCCAGAGCAGTGAGGCTGGGAAGTGTGGCTATTCCCGGCTGCCTGGGACCCCGCTGGTATGGTGGGGAAGATAGCACCAGGCAAAGTAGGATTTGGGAGCCACCTGCCCTCCTCCACCCTCCTGCACTCCTCTAGGCTCTCTCAGCATACCACGGGGGGACCCTATACAAAACGGGGTGCAGTATCTGGGGTGACAATGCCTGCTGCAAATGCCGTTCCCTTGTAGGACAGGATTGGGTTCCCCCGGCTAGACCTCTGCCATCCTCGCACAGCATCCTCCCTTGTCCTAGAAGCTGGGTCCCCCCATGTGCCGAGGGTGACACTTCCGCGGGGGAACACTGAGTCCCCAGCAAATCCTGGCGCGCTGCTCCGCGCCGAAGAGCCCTTCCGCAGCTTGAGGGCTAGAAATTATCTGCTGATGATTACTGTTATTTTCCGACGTGCTCCTGCCTCCTTATCACCCTGCCGTGGCCTCTGGAGTTGTTTGTGGAGTCGAGTGTGCTGCGCACACTGGTGTCAAGGGGGTGGTGGTGGCTGGAGGGTAGCAGGGAGGCAAGGCAGAGAGGGCCCCCGGTGCTGGCTTGTGCCCCTACACGGGTGGCCCTTGGCGGAGGCAGCTGTGAGAGCTCGGCCGCCCAGCACCAGGCGGCTGAAGCACAGCCTCAGGGCCGGGATGTGTGGGGGGAGCAGGCTCAGCCCCGGAGCCAGCAAGTGCCTTTATTTACAGCCCTTGCAGGCTTGGCTGCTCCTCGGTACCACAGGAGAAAGAACCTAGCCAGTGTCTTAAGATCAGACACTTCTGGGCTGGTCTGGGGCTCTGAGCGCTCGCAAGAAGGGACGTGGGACAGGGGGAAAGAGCAGCCCCCTGGCCTCAGGTGCCGACAGAGGCACGTTATCTGAAACACGGAAACTGAAGTCAGTCATCTACCCCCCCCGGCACCTCCCTTCCTGTGCTTGCCCGCTCTTGAGCTCTCCTCAGCCCTGCCATGCTGTTCACCACGGTTTGTGTGTGTATCCCCTCAACCAGCCCTGCTGCTGTGACTAAACTTAATCCCAAAAGCAGCACTGAAAATCCCCTTTATGGCAAAAAGGGGTAAGGGTGTGCATCAAGCTGCTCCTGCTCACGCTCCTGACTTGTGTCCAGGGTACCAAAAGGTGGGATGGGAGACATCTGCCCTGGCTGCTATGAGTGGACTTGTAGAGCTGGTCCTTTGGGGTTCCCTGGTGATGGGGGAGCCCTCAAATCTCAGAGGAAAGCCCAAGCAGATGTTATAGGTCTGAGGACTGTCACAGAGCTAAGGGCTATGGAGGCTTTTGGGGCCGGTCTGAAGTTGTAGGTGACCTTGGGGAGCCCGTGCCAGGCTGAGTGAGGTGGATAGATGGCACACCAGGCACTGCTTCGTGCCCTGGGGGAGGTGGCTTGCAGGCAGCAGGGTGATAAGGAGGCACGGGCAGAGGTGCTATGGCCAGAGCCTGGCCCTATGCTGCAGGCATTGTCCCTGGGGGTCCCTTCCCCTCCAGCTCCATCCACCCACACTTGGCCATTTGTGGTCACTGCTCCCCCTTTAGTTGTGCTGTCAGCGTGAGAGAGGCCAAGACTCCTTCCCAAAAGATCAGGGCTGAGGCTTGGCCACCCTCCAGGGCTGGGGTGAGTTTATTTTGGAGCTATAGGAACTATATGTAGCAGCAGGAGCAAGGGAAAGGGCAGGCTGCAAAACTCAGGGTTGCCAACAACATGAAGGGCTTGAGGTTTCTGTGGCACAGGTCTGGCTGTACAAGAGGTGAGAGTCATCTTGCAGTACAACCATTGCCGGAGGAAAACCAGCAGCAGAGCTGGAGACAGGTCCCACAGACCTGAGCCAGCATCGCTCTGGCAGCACTGAGCATCTGCTGCAGGTCCCAGGAAGGTTTTAGGGTCGTGGGTCCAATTCTGGCCCCCCATCTCCACAGCCGCAAAGCAAAACCTCTTCCCCAGGAGCAGTCGGGATTTAAATGCTCATTTCCTACCTCTTTGTGATTTGGTTTGCGGAGGGTAAGGTTGCACGGTTTAGTTGCTCAACGTACTTGTCAAACAGGAAAAGAGGAAGAAAAATACGGTCCAGAGCCCCACCTCATGTCCAAACCCCCACCTCATGCTGAAAGCTGAAGCAGAGGCTGCAGCTGACCCAGCTGCCTGCAGCTGCCTGCACCGTGCTGGCTGCCTAGGCAAGCACTCGCCGCTGCTGGCACCTTTTGGGATGCCTCAGGTTCTGCTGGAAATCCTACTTAATCCATCCATAAACAGCTTTGCTCCAGACCATTAGAAATATTTAGTTGTGAGGACGTGCATGCATTAGGGGTTTTTTAAAAGCTAGAAGGTGAGGGGTTTTTTTGGCATGAGCTTCCCCCAAAGCTGAAGCCAGAGGTTTCCGTGCTGAGACCTCAAAGGATAGTGGTTGGACTGGATGATCTTAAAGGGTCTTTCCCAACCTAAGCCATTCCACAAGCAGCACTGCTGATGGCTGCACCTGCAGGATGTTTCATCTGCTCCTTTCCTGGGCCAAAGCTGTTCCAGCTAGAGCCACTCCCAGACTGCTCCTTCCACACACAGCAGATACCAGAATCAACCAGGTTGGAAGAGACCTCCAAGATCATCCAGTCCAACCTAGCACCCAGCCCTATCCAGTCAACCAGACCATGGCACTAAGTGCCTCATCCAGGCTTTGCTTCAACACCTCCAGGGACAGCGACTCCACCACCTCCCTGGGCAGCCCATTCCAATGCCAATCACTCTCTCTGCCAACAACTTCCTCCTAACATCCAGCCTAGACCTCCCCTGGCACAGCTTGAGACTCTGTCCCCTTGTTCTGTTTCTGGTTGCCTGGCAGAAGAGACCAACCCACCTGGCTACAGCCTCCCTTCAGGTAGTTGTAGACAGCAATGAGGTCTGCCCTGAGCCTCCTCTTCTGCAGGCTGCACACCCCCAGCTCCCTCAGCCTCTCCTCACAGGGCTGTGCTCCAGGCCCCTCATCAGCTTTGTTGCCCTTCTCTGGACACCTTCCAGCACCTCAACATCTCTCTTGAATTGAGGAGCCCAGAACTGGACACAGCACTCAAGGTGTGGCCTGACCAGTGCTGAATACAGGGGCAAAATAACCTCCCTTGCCCTGCTGGCCACACTGCTCCTGATAGGGGCTCCTGTCCCAGCTGTCTGAAATGCTCTAGGTGATACCAGAGGCATGGGTGCCACATCCTGCTCTGGAAGTGGCAGCAGAAAGTGCCTCTGTATTTTAATTAGGTTTCAGCCACACTCTGCATTTCACCCTGGCTTGGGCAGTGGAGCTCTCATCCCAAAGGACAATTGAGTCCTTAGGAGTAAAATGAACTCCAGATAGTATTTTAATTGCTGCAGAGCTAGGACAGGTGCCTGGTTCATTGCCTCGGGGCAGGTATTTAGATTTGTCTGCTGATGCTGTCATACCTTTCCTCCCTTCAGCCATTCTGGAGTTCAGCACAGTTGTCTCCAATCATTCTCCTTGGTCGGCTCCATCCTGCTGGGTTTGGAGCATGGAGAAGAAATGGCAGTGCCCTGGATCCATACTGGAGGCATTGCCCATGGTGTTGGGGTGACCAGCCCTGGTCTCTCTGTCCTTAGGCACTGCCTTCTCCAGTGAGTGACACAGGTGACAGTTTGGGCAAGTGAGGTTTGGGGGTCACTCCTGGAGAAGATAGCAGCATCCTGCTCCCAGCAAGGTTCAGCTCATTCACATCCCTCGGGGGCTTGGATGTCAGAATGGTCTCACACACAGCCCTTCACTTCACTGGAGTAGAACCACAGCAGGGGGAACTTCTGAGGCTCCTGTGGTGCCCCCTGGCTCGCTGAGCAGCAACTTGTCTCCTCCATCCACCCATCCCACCCCACACTCCAAACCCAGTGTGGGATACGGGGTACATTAAATAGCACCAAATGGGGGCAGGGGGCAGGCTGGGGAGCCCCCGGGGATGCTTTGCAGGCAGGGCTGCTGGGGCTTGGCAACATCCCAGAGCACCCCAGTTCTGCAGGGCGAGCTGTGTGGGCGAGGAGAGCAAACCCTGCAAGCCCCAACTGCCTGGTGGCTGCTGGCCCTGGGTCAGGTTGAGCGTCGCGGCTGCTCACGCCATAGAAGGGAAGATAAAGCCCTGGTGGCTTCCCAGAGGCTTTGAGTTCTCCTCTGCTCGCTGGCAACTGTGCTTCCCTCCAGCTTCAGGAGGGGGGCTGTTGGGGAGGTGGAGGCAGGGAGGCCTGTTTGCTTTGCCTCGCTCTTTTCCCAAGCCAGGATCTCTAATCTGCTCTGCATTTGGCCAGGCAGCTGAGCCAGGCTGGGGTGCAGCTGGCACTGCAGGGTCCCTGGCTCCCTGCAGGACATGGGCATGGGTTTGTTAGGGACCCAAACTTTTATGGGTGGCTGCAGAGCAGCAATGTGTCAGCAGGTGGATTCCCTCACCCTCAGTGGACCCATACTCGTGCCCAAAGCACAATTGGATGCTGGGCATCAGGGGCAAGATTTGCTCTGTACCAGGGAGGCTGAGCTGTGAAAGCAGCTGAGATTTGCTTCTATCTTTCAGCAACAGATAAAAATATATCCATATCTTTTTTTTTTTTTCCCCTTCCTCCCCTCCAAGTGACTAAATTAAACCCATGCAGGGCTGGAAGGCATCCCACAGAGCCGTGTTGCTGGAGGCAGCTCCTGGCTCTGGGTTATATCAGCCCTGCAGCAGCAGCAGCAGGAGCATACGGGGCTGAGCAGCACATTCCTGCTCTCCTGTGGTCATTGCTTGCCCTGTCACCAGCCCTCGCCTGCTGCCAGCCCGGCATGAGGTCAGCATTGCCTCTGCTCTGTGGATATTTCCAGTGTCCCCCTCCTGCCCCAGCACAAGCTGGGTCGAAGCACCAGCCAAGAGGTGTGTTTGGGGTGCTGCAAGGTGCCAGGGACCAGGCTGACCCTGAGCCTCCCAGGGACAGGGCAGGAGGAGGGTGTTAGGAAAGGGACATAGCCAGAACCCTGCTCAGTGCTGCCTGCTCTCCTCCACCAAACGTTTTGCTACTGGTGCCTCTTTTGCACCAGTATCCTGCTGGGGGGTTTGTGAGCATTCTCCAGGTCTTCCAGGGCTGGCAGTGTCCTGTGGCAAAGTGAGAAGTGAGCTCAGGGCTGCCTGCCAGACAATGTGTGTGCACCCATGGGTGCTCAGCACTGGCACAGGGTGGGGGCCAGGGGGTCCTGCTTAAGCACCTATGCAGGGCTAAAGTGTGCTCAGTGCAGGGTGGCTGGCTGCAGGGTGTCCTCTGCCTGCAGCCGTCTGCCTCCGTTTGTGTGCCCCTGCTCCAGTCCCCTTTCTCTCTGCCAGAGACAGCTAAAATCCCAGCAGCAGAGGGATCCAACTTCCCAGGAGCTCACGGCCTTGAAGACAGAGAAGGGTGAGAACATGCACGTCTGCCCCGCGCTCTGCTTCCTCAGGGTGGCGTTCAGAAAGCAGTAGGACAGACCCCAGGGTAACCAGCTGGGGCTGGGGAGGATGAGGATGGTGGCTGCAGCCTCCACGTGGCACTGGTGCAGGCAGGGTGGCATCCCAGAGACGATGGCATCCCATCCTCTCAGGCAAACAGGTCGTCCCCAGGGCAGGAGACCTAACGAGCTGTGTCCTCTCTGAGCCTGCCAGCAGCATCCCAATTAGTGTTAATTTACATCAGCGAGACGGGGGGTGGGGAGAAGGGAGGAGAAGGAGGTGTGTGCCCAGTAGGAGGAGGACCGGGGCTGAACCCAGGCCACCACACTGGTAGGTCCCTTGCTGAGGACACCCGAGCAGGACATGGTCTGCCTGGTGTCAGCTGTGTTTGCGTTGCAGCCAATGCCACCCTGCCGCCTGAGCATGGGAAGGAGGGAGAGGAGCCGGCACAGGCTGGGAGACTCCTTCAAGGCCAGGAGGAGGAGCAGCTGCAGGATGCCAGCCGAGCGGGCACCAGGAGAGTTGCCCAGGATGTTAACACGCAGGTGGGTGACGAAGAAGGGGGCTGCAGTGAGTGTGCTGCAGCCAGGATTTCCCAGGCAGTGAACCTGCCACACGCTGGGCTGGGCTCTCCCGTTCTCAGGAGGCAGAAGGGTTTGGGAAGCCCAAAGAGGTGTGGGTCTGGCGATGAGTCATGGGGGGTGGGGAGGGCCAGAGCATCCCTCTCACTGGTTCAGACATGTAGGGTTTGTCATCTGCCTGCTTCCCAGGTGGAAAAGGGAAGAGAGCTGCAGATGCAGGAGCAGTTTGATGCCCTGAGGAGAGAGCACACAGAGACCCTGCAAGGTGCGTGCCAGGACGGGAGTTCCTGCAGCCCCTCTGCCCATTCCCTGCTGGTGCCCTCTGGCTGCTTGTGGAGCCATGGGGGTGCTGCCTCGCTGCTCCATTGCACTGTGGCGCTCAGGTGGGGTTTGCTGTCCCTGGTGTCCACACACCAGTGACACTCAGCTCGTGTCCCTTGCTGCAGAGCTCCAGAGAGCGCACGAAGAGGAGAAGCTGCTGTTGGCAGAGTCCCACCACAGGTCCCAGGCAGCCTTACAGGTACCTGCAGAGAATTCCCTAGGGCATGAGTGCTTGTGGAAAGCTTGAGGAGCCTCTGCCAGTTCCACCATCATGCCCCAAGCTCCTCAGTGACCATCTCAGTCCCTGCTGTTACTGGGGACCAAATAGGCTCCTCCATCCCTGGGGATTTGGGGGTGCTGTAGCTCAACAGTGCCTCTGCTCAGGAAGGAGTCCCAGACATGTCCCATCCTGCTTCCTCTTTGGCTGTCCTAGGAGACGATCCAGGCACTGAAATCGCAGCTGAAGGCCTTCCAGGAGAGGATGAAGCGAGTGGAGGAGTCGCTCTTGAGCACAGACTACAAGAAGCACATCCAGGTGCAGAGATGGGTGTCAGGGAGGGGACCTACCCCTGGGGTGCTGTCCCAAGGCCAGGGTGCTTCTCTGAGGGACCCTGAGAGCTGAAGAGGGGCTGGAGTCAGGGGGTGGGGATAGGCACAGGACAACTGAAGCAGGGAGCAAAGCTCTTTCCCTGGTGGGAGGTGGGCATGGGCCATTGGTGTCCCTTGAACACAGGGAATGGGCAGACAGCATGGCAAGTGCTCCAGGTGCCCACCCTGCTGCAGCTGCTACCTCCCCTGTGGCCCACAGGAGCATGGGAGTCCCAGCCCCTTCTGGGAGCAGGAGCTGGAGAGCTTGCACTTTGTCATTGAGATGAAGAATGAGCACATCCATGGCCTGGACAAGAAGCTGCTGAACCTGGAGGCTGTGGTGAGTTGAAAGCAGGTAACAGGTAGGCTTTCCTCTCTCCGTCTCATCACAGGATCATTTAGATTAGAAGAGACTTTCAAGATCATCACATCCAGTGTTAAAACCTGCTAAGTGCACCACCAAGCCATGTCCCTCAGCACCACATCTACACATCTTTTAAATCCCTCCAGAAATGGTGGCTCCACCACTTCCCTGGGCAGCCTGTTCCAGTGCTTACAACCCTGTTCATAGAATCATAGAATCAACCAGGTTGGAAGAGACCTCCAAGATCATCCAGTCCAACCTAGCACCCAGCCCTGTCCAATCAACCAGACCATAGCACTAAGTGCCTCATCCAGGCTTTTCTTGAACACCTCCAGGGATGGTGACTCCACCACCTCCCTGGGCAGCCCATTCCAATGCCAATCACTCTCTCTGCCAACAACTTCCTCCTAACATCCAGCCTAGACCTTTTGGTGGAGAATGTCCAATGTAAACCTCCTCTGGAGCAACTTAAGGCCTCTTCTCCCCACCTGTGTCCTGTCCAGAAACTGCAGCTGAAGCAGAGGTAGCCAGAGCCCTGTTCCTCTCTTGGAGAAGAGGGAGGACATGGATGCATTGCCACCACGCTCCTACCAAGCCAGGGTTCCTTCCAGGATAGGGTGGTAGAGTGGTTCAGAGTTGCTTTCCAGCTTCCCCCTCACCCTCATGCCCCTCTTCCAGGCAGAGAGGAACCTTCTGCTGGAGGAGAAGGTGAAGACTCTTCAGCAGGAGAACGAGGACCTGCACGTTCGCACCCAGAACCACTTGGTTATGGCAAGGTAAGTGCTGGTCCCGCAGATGGCATCTCTGATAGCGGGGGAGAGGTGGCAGTGGGGGAATACCTCACAGCCACCTTTTTGGGTGCTTTTTGGGGCACAGCAGGGGCTGAAGGGGTGCTTTGCCCAGCAGCTGCAGCAGCTCCATGCCCTCTCCTGCAGGCAGCTGTCAGAGGAGCTGCTGGCTGCCCGCGGGGCACTGGAGAAGGAGGCGCAGCTGCGGGAGCAGGCTCAGCGGGAGAAGGAGGAGCTGCTGTACCGAGTGCTCAACGGCGGGGACGGAGCTCCCTTCCCCATGGCTGCCGGCGAGGTGCCCCTCATCGCCACGTAGCGCCACGCCGACGGGCACCGCCGCTGCCAGGGGGCCATCGAGGCTTTCCTCCGGGTGTGTGAGCCTGGCACTGGTCCCACCAGTGCCCCCGCGGCTGGGGTAGGCCCCCGAGAGGGACGAGCCCTCGGAGCTGCCCCATCCAACCCGGGGTGATGGAGCATTTCACAGGACTCTTGCCCCTGCCCTTCCCCAGCCCGTGCGGGCTGCAGGGGGACCCCGGGCACACTCCTGTGCCATCCCTGCACCCCTTCCTCTGGTGGAAGGTTGTGGGGAGGCTTTGCAGGAGTAAAAGGGGTTGGCCAGGACATTCAGATGTGCATTAGGCTGGATCCTACTCAGCACTTGGCTAGGAGCATGGCCAGCAGCAGCGCTGCCTGGGGGTGTGAGGTGAGAAGAGAAGGTGGTCACTGGGATGGGCATGAGCACCGGGAATGGGGGGAGGACACTGGGGACATGGTGGTGTAAGGTCCCTCACTGCCTGGGGACCAACCTTGGGGAGCAAGTGGCCAAGCCCAGTCCTGAGGCTTTCACAGGGCAGCAGCAGCAAAGGGCAGGAGGGATGGGGGCCGCAGGGTACCTCTGCCACCTCCAGACCACATCAACCTGTCCCATTTCAGGGCCTAGCCTCCTGCTCAGGCCAATGCCCCCCACTCCTGCCATTGCTAGTGAAGGCAGGGACTCGCCTCACTTCCCGGGGAGGGGGACAGGCAGGGATTCCACCCAAGCCTTCCTCTCTCCATCGCTTCCTCCATCGTCAGCAATCGCTCCTGCAGCCCAGCTCTGTCCCCACTCACTGCCACACAGACACACAAGTCCTTCTTGTGCCTGCTGCCCATCAGCAGCACTACCACCAGCCCCATATTCCCCCCCCACCCCCGGAGCTGGGCAAAGGGGCACAGTCAGGAAGCAGAGCATCCCCCTGAGGCAAACCAGGCTTCAGCAGTGGCTCCCAGCAGGTCACATCCCCATCAGGGAAGATGCTACCAGCACAGCTGCAGGGCAGGGCTGGATGCACACAAGCACTTTCCACAGGGTGCATGAGCATGGAGTGATGGTCACTGCTCTGGGGGCTGTCACCAGCGTGTTCCCTCCCCAGGGCTGGAGCTATGTGTGTGTGCACCAAGCCAAGGTGCTACTGGCTGTAACAATTACAAGTCGGTGAGCAGCAGCAACAGTCTCGTCTCAGTGATTCCGGGGAGCAGTGTGGGAACACCTCACAGCAGTGCCCTGTGCCTTGCACTGAGGGGCAGGTGGGGAGGCAGGGAAGGGTGGGAGCAGGCTCCACGAAGCCACAAGAAAGGTGCCCCAGAGGGGGCCTCCTCTGCCGGTTCCCTTTTCCTTTGCTCCTTGCCCTGTTTCATTCATTTCAATGTGCTCCCAGCCCAGGGCAGATCCCCATCTCTCTCAGCCCCACCAAGCTGGCAGGGCCACAGCAGCAGATTCTTCCGTCCTTTGTGCCGATCCTTATCAATCAGGAACCTATCAGCTGAAGCAGGCAGCCAGGAAGGCACCACTAGAGCAGGGTCCAGCTCTCACCCAAGCAACAGCATGGGGTGGCCAGCGCGGGCAGTGAGGGTGTCTGATGATTAGTGTCCCTCTAAGGCACCCGCTGCTCCAGGCATCCTCACAGCTCTGGGGACAGCTGATGTGGCAGCATCCAGCTTCGTACAGCAACCTCAGGGATGTGCCAGGATCTGCAGCACCAAAGCAGGGGGCAAGTGGCTGCTCCTGCATATGCTGCCTAGCTATGGCTGAAGGGATCAGGATGGCTGGGCGAAGGGAGATGAGGCTGGCAAGGTCAGGCATCTCGGTCCCCTGCAGGCACATTGTGCATGGCACCCAGAGGAATGTGCCCATCCTGGAAAGGGGAGTGATGGGAACCAAGGAGGAGGAATAAATTACTCCAGGAAAGGACATGCCGTCGGTAAAGAGCAAAAACCTCAGCCCAGGCACTGCCTTGGCACTCGTAGGGCCACAGGCAGCTCAGCCCTGCCTGCCTCAGGGTGCTGAGGTAGCATGGAGGGTCAGAACAGCACAAGAAGCCTCCGCTCTGCCATGAGTGGCTGAGGGACAGGGTGGACAAGGAAACAAAGGGAGGTTGGGGTTTCAAAGGCAAAAAAACAACCTCACAGCAGTGAGAACAGTTGTCTGCTTTACCCTCTATGAACAAAACTCCTCCAGCAGAGGACTGCCTCACAGGCTCAGGTGTCTCAAGAAGGTTTCACCAGGCTCAGGAGAAAACAGCTCCAGGGGCTCATGGCAGGACTCTGCCCCTCAATGAGATGGGACCTTCAGCCCAAGAGGCCCTCTTGCTGGCCAGGCACAGGGTGGAGGTAGCCCAGCACTCAGGGGCCAGCCTGTCACCTTTTATTGCCCTGGAGCAGGTAGGCACCACACAGTCCTGGAGGGCTGTGGGGCCATCTCCCTGGCTGGGCTTCCCAGCAGTTCCTGAGGGGCTGCCTCTTCACGATGGTTCTCAGCACTGTGCCGGATCCCATAGCCAAAGTAAATCAGGAAGCCTGGGAATGGGCAGAACCAGGTAAGAGGGCTCCTCTCCCTAGCCAGAAAATTCCCTCTCCTTTGGTGCTCCATCACCTTCTGACACTAAATTTCAGCATCTTCTCCATCCACCCACCACCATTCTGCAGCCAACGTGAGCACCACAGGCTCTCAAACCACCTCTGCTCCACCCCAAGAGGTTGCTGCCAGCTCTGGGGCCTCAAGAGTTGCCAGGCTTACCGGTGGCCATCCAGAGCAGGTACCGCAGCCAGGCAGCAGCACTGAGCCGAGCCATCAGGATGCTGTTGATGGTGATGCTGAGGAGCGGCAGGAAGGGCAGGCAGGGAACCTACAGGGACCAAGCACCAGGGAATGAGGTCATGCCTTTGTCTGGTGGCACTCTGGCCCACAAGCAGGGGGATCACAGTCTAATTCGGTGCTCTGCTGCTTTGGCTGACTGCCAACAGACAATCAGCCCAGCTGGCTGCTGGGCTCAAAGATCTGAGCCTGTGCTAGAGGGGGATGCTTGTGGAGGGTGGTTTGGCTGACAGGTCCTGCACTGGAGGTTCTGCAGGGTCTGAGGGGAAGGCAGTGAACTACTAGCAGAAGCTGGGGAGTCAAGACCAGGTATCTTTTCACTGAAAAACAGTTGTGATTCATGCAGCAGGCTCTGGGCTCAGCCAGGGCTGCAGAAGGTGCCCTGAGTGTGAGATGGGGTGGGGGGAACCAGGCAGTACCTACAGAAAAAAACATGAGGTGTCCAGTGCCTCCAACAGAGCTTTGTTGAAGGTGGATGAAGAAGAGGTCTGCCTGGCTCAAAGAGGGAACACCCCCCCCAGTGCAAACGAAGCCTGTCTGCATGGGGCTGTGGTGCCTGCTGTCTCTCCATCCCCCAGGGGCCTTTTTCCATGGGGATGTTCCCCAAGAGCCAAGCCATGTGCTCACCATGAAGGATGCTCTCTCCTGGCTCTGAGGCTGCCTCCAGATGAGCAGAGCTGCCACCAGGATCCCCAGGAGAGGCAGAGCCAGGGCAGTGATGCACCATGCACCTCTGGCCTGGAGGCAGGAGAGTCCAGCAGCACTCACCCAACTCATGGCACCGAGCAGAGCAGCTGTGGGGGGACCACAGCAGCCTGTTAGGGCGGTGCTGAGCCTGTCCCTCTCCTGGGGTGCAGCATCCAAAGCTGCCACAACAGGAGGAACAAACAGGGGACAGGGCTGGGTGGCTGGTCACGGTGGGGTTAGTTTTTCTCTCCAGTTTGGGAAGTGGAGAGAGCAGGAGGTTTGCCGAGGTCCCGCTGGGCAGCCAGCCGTGCAGCAGTCGGGAGAGGGCAGGAGGGAGCCAGGCAGTGCCTGCCTGCGTCTCATTGCGGGGTGGTTTCAGCGAGCAGGAACCTGCCAGCCCAGGCTGCAGTAGGAATGTGCTCAGGGCTTCCCCCCACCAGCTCTCCACAAAGCCCATCCACCACTGCCCTGCGTACCTACAGCTGTCAGAGCCCAGCCCACCAGAGCAGAGGAACACAGGGTGGGATACTGGGGTGGATGAATGAGAAGGTCCCACCAGAGCTGCATAGCCGAGACCCTCCCTGCAGGAGTGCCCCGAATGCTGGGTGCAGGCCGGTACCTGGGGGCAGATATAGGGTGCCAAGGCATGTGAGTATGCACCAAAGCTTTGCCCTGGGCACAGGCAGCACCAGAAGCTGGGTGAGCCCCATCCCCTGCCCCCAGCAGCCTCACCTGAGCAGCAGCACACAGGCAGCCACCAGCGAATAGGCCAGCAGTGTGCCGATGGACATGGTCTCAACCAGGGCTTGCAGGTCCAAGAGGAGGGCCAGCAGAGCTGCAGGGACAAGAAGCCCTTTCAGCCTGCCAGCAGAGTGGCACTGCTGCTGTGCCCATCATGCTCTCCCCTCTGCCCAATCAGGTGCCCACTCAGGTCCCCTGATGCCTGTTACAACAGGGGTCAAGCAGCTGGGTGAGCTGGTGATGCTTCAGCCACGAGTGCAAAGCTTTCTGCCACCTCAGAGGGGCTGAACTGATGCCCAGAAGGGAATGGAGGCCCACAGCAAGGAGACCTCCCTTTGCATGGGGAGATACTGCTTGAGCAGCTGGGAGGTCTGTGTTGTCCTGCTGAAGGAGGACATCCACGCTGAAGGAGGACATCCACCAAGCCCTGCTCGAGGCTAAGGGGTAACCCAACTGCTCACCCACCTGCCACTCCTCCAGACACCAGCGTTGCCACCACGGGGCATTGGCGGCGACTAACTTTGGCCAGAGGTTTGAAGAGGAGCCCATCTCGAGCCATGGCATACAGGATCCGTGGCATGGGGAACATGGAGCCCAGGAGGCTGCAGAGAGGCGATAAGATGGAGTCAAGCATCCAGGAGATGCCATCCTGCCTTTTGCTCCTCCTTGGGTGCCAAGGGAACTCCCATTCATCTTTATGGTCTATGACCTTCTTAAGACCACACAGACAAGGCCATCACCTCCTTCAACATCAAATGAGGGACAGTAGTAGGAAAATGATGTCCACAGGCCACCAAGAGCCCTGTGCACTCCAAGACACTCCAGCCTGCCACCAAACTCCTTACCACTTTCTCCCACTTTGGGCTAAAAGCAGCATGCCAAGGGGGTTGGTGGCTCTCCTTGATCAGGAAGGGACAGGGTGGGAGTAACAGGATTTGTAAGGAAGGGCTGAGGTATTTTGACTGAGCAGGGCAGTCAGAAGGAAGCAGCTGGGGATAAGTTCTGGTGCAACCTTGCTCTGAGCCAGAAAGCTGCCACCAAAGGATTCCTCTCACCTGGTTGTGAGGGCACACAGTGACCCCACAACCACTGCATGCTTTGCACTGGTCCAGCCAACGTATTCAAAAGCTGCTGGGAGTGGGCTTGTGGTGTCCAGGAGGTAGTAGGGCATCATCAGAGTGAGGGCTGCAGACACCCCAAAATACACCAGGAAGCAGGTGAGGAGGGAGAGGACAATGCCTATGGGTATGGATCTCTGTGGGTCCTTCACTTCTTCCCCTGTGGAGGACAAACTGAGCTGTAAAAACAGATGCCCATTTAATGTTCCATATTCCCCCATAAGAGGGGACACAGAGGCATTCTGCCAAGCACCACTAGGCCTCCTGGGCACCAGGGTTATGGGGTCAGTATTGTGCCCATTCCCAGTCCAGCCCTACACCAGTTCCCTGTGGGAAGAATCACTGCTACAGCCCCGCAGTGTGGAGAGAAGGGTCCCATCAGCCTCCTTACCTGTGGTAGCAATGCAGTCAAACCCAACAAAGGCATAGAAGCAGGCAGAGGCTCCAGCCAAGGTCCCTGTGAAACCATAAGGCATGAAGCCTCCCACCCCAAAGGCACTGGTCATGTTGTTGGATGTGGACTGGTTCCTGGGAGGAGACGGAGAAGGAGAAGAGTTAGGCAGTGCACAGAGGTCAGTGCAAAGGGGTCCCAGGCTGAACAGTCCATTTGACCTGCACAATCCTCCAGGATCAACCCAGCAGGGCTTCCGACTGGCTCTGACACACTGCCCACAGGGCAGTGATAAATAGGACAAAGCATCAGGGGAAGGACCCAGCATCCCCATCCCCCTTTGAAGGCAGCACAGCCAAGAGCAGAGCCCCTCATACCTAGCCTCATGGGTGGCTGCCCGTGGCAGGTCATCCTCTCTGAGCTTCCAGTTGCTCAGGTCGCCTTTGAGGATGCCACTTACTGTGACAAAAAGCAGGACAAGCATGTTGAGAGCTGTGAAGGCTTTGTTGACCGTGGTGGACTCCTTCACTCCAAAGGCAAGAAGCCCTGGGGATGAAAAGAGCAAAACTGGCAGAGTCCCCTTCCTGACACTAGGCCCAGGGTATGGAAAAGGGAAGCAAGAGGCACAGTCAGGAATATCTGCAGGTTTCCATAGATTCCCCTTCCATTCCTCATTCTTTGCTCATGGAAATGGCAAAGCCTCAGAGGGGTTAACATGGAATTGTGTCAGTTGGGAAAGACCTCTAAGATGATCAAGTCCAACTATCAGCCTAAGAACACC
Organism: Tricholaema leucomelas; assembly: GCA_013400475.1. Taxonomy (NCBI): domain Eukaryota; kingdom Metazoa; phylum Chordata; class Aves; order Piciformes; family Lybiidae; genus Tricholaema lacrymosa; species Tricholaema leucomelas. The sequence goes on along the minus strand of WAAF01003276.1, from coordinate 71,066 downwards.
ATGGCCATGAAACCGTGTCCCAAAGGGCTCATAGCGAGGTGAGGACTTCATCCTACATGATGGCGGATGGCATGAAGGAGGCATCCTACCTGCCAGCAGGACCACCAGGCCAGCAGCAAAGGCATCCATATGTTCTGCCAGCCCCACAGAGCTCATGGCTGTGTGAGTACCCAAAACCATCCCCATCTTCTTGCCAAGGAGCTGGTCAAAGGTAGCGCTCCAGGCTCGGGCGACACTGGCGGTACCTGCAGAGAGATGGCAGCAATGGTGGCCCTGTGGGCTCCGCAATTAACACCCAGCAGAGCCACCAAGCAAAGGTGGAGGGATCAAGAGGGCCTTATACCAATGACATAGGACAGAAGCAGGTTCCAGCCAGCAGTGAAGGCCCACAGCTCGCCCACTGCCACGTAGCTGTAGAGATAGGCAGACCCGGCCAGGGGAATGCGGGCACCGAGCTCGGCGTAGCACAGCCCTGCCAGAGCAGACGCTAGGGCTGCAATCAGGAAAGAAAGGACAATGCTTGGGCCGGAGCTGGTCTTAGCCACTTCCCCTGCCAGGACGTACACACCAGCCCCCAGCGTGCTGCCCACTCCCAAAGCGATGAGGTCCACGGTGGAGAGGCAGCGGCGGAGGCTGGAGCCCTGTGAGCCAGCAGGGAGCTGCTTCCTGCGGGAAAGCTTCTTCAATCCAGGCAGCAGGCAGCCCCAGCACGGTGCCTGTGGGACAGGAGAGCAGCAGTTGTGAGCAGGATGCTGCCCCCTGGACACCACGCTGGGGCTGAGACCCGAATCCAGCTGGGCCCCTTCCCTTGCAGCTCCTGCCATCCGCAGGGTGCTTGCTGGACTCCACAGGTGCTGCCTGTTAAACTCAGCCACTTCGGAGCAAAACAGGGCTAAAGGGTCCACATTGCACCCTCATTGCCAGGAAGAAGTGGAGCAGTGCATGATTGGGGTTTACTGGCCTCCAATCCATGCTATGGTGAGAGGAGACAGGGACACCTGCACCTCCTTCTGCCAGCTCAGAAGGTCCAAGCTGCAGAAGCAGCTTCCCAGCAGGGACACAAAGCCAGCACTGTCCCAGCTTTGACGCTGACTCTACTGAAATGTTCAGGGTGGAATAGACTTTTAAGGTCATCTCATTCAATCATTAACCCAGCACAGACAAGGTCACCACTGAAATGCAGAAACTGGGATAGAGAAAGAGGCATGGGAGGTGTTCTGCTCCCAAAGCAGTCAATGGCCTTGAGGTGCACCGAGAAGGACCCAATCTGCTCAGTTGAAGATGCTCAGACAGCACCTAAAACTGTGGGTCAGTGGCACAACTCAGGCTGGGTCACCTGGGCCACCACCATGCATGGTAATGCTGTGACTTGGGTCACTGATGGGGATGCCAGCCCAGGAGAACCCCCAGATTCTGTGATATTTCTGCTTGGTATGGCAAGCCTGAGAGTTGTATGCATTGTCCCATCCTGCCACAGGACTGCAAGACAGGGGGCTGCAACGCCTCCACATCTGCGTGGCGCTGCCAGAACCTCCAGGCTACCTCACAGCAAAGCAAAGTCCCTGCTGCATGCTTCAGATCCCATCATCTGCTGCTCCCAGGCCCGGGAACCCAGCTGGAAACCCTGCCCACCAGCACATCCCAGCTGTTCTGTGGATCACAAGGGCCACAAGCTGACCCAGAGGGGAGAGGGACCACCCCGGAGCAGCACCCAGCGTCCCAACCACAGGATAGGGTGCGGCTTGTGACACAGGGGACTCAAATCTTTGGGACCACTACTCTGCCTCCTGGGGGCTGGGGAGCTGCTGGCCAAGGCCAAGCCAGCTGGGGCTGCCTTCCCACACCCACCCAAGCACCTGCACCCCACCAGCCCCACGCAGGGCACCTCACCCTGATGGTTTTCCCTTCTTCTGCAAATAAACTACTTACTTGGGCCATCCTTTGGGCAAACTGCTGCAGCTGTGAGGTGAAAGGGAGGGAAAGCACCAGGCAGCCCCAGTTACAGTCTGCCCTTAAATCCCCTTTGGGAGCACCCTGGCCCTCCCCCTGCTGACCACTGCTCTGGGCTGCACAATGGGAAATCTATGTGGAAATATTTTTCCCACACCACTTTCCAAACCATACACACGAGCCTGCCATGCTAATGAGCTCAGAGGCATTACTGAGGGAGTCTAATTCACATTGCAAAGGTGCCCATGCAGGTGGAAGGGGTAAGCCTCACACCAGGACCCTCATCTCAACCTGTGGAGCAGGTTTTGAGGGAAATCCAAGCAGAGAGGAGCAGAAACACAGCCAAGTCAAGCTGCAGGGATGCATGTTCCTACAGCCGTGGCTGCAGCCAGGCTGAGTTGTCCTGGATCATCTCTGTTCCATCACAGAGGGAGGAGAGGAAGCCCAAAGGCTGAGTGCAGCAGGAAAGGAGCACAGCCAGAGCTCCACGGGATGCTTGCATCAGCACATCCAGCTGTAGCTCCAAGAGGCAAAGCCCTGAGGCTGCCTCCACTTCCACAGTATTTGGACACCACGACCCCAGCTGCTGCTCACACCTTGTCATAGCCTTACTACAGAGGCAGCAACACTAGACGAAGAGAAGCATTCCAAGCACAGCTTGTAGCAGAGCAGGGAGCAGCACCATCAACCACTGACCTGGGAACAGAGCTGGGGCTGTAGCTATCAGTCTCAAGGCTCCTCAGCTCCTACCTTGTCTGGGAGCTTACAATAATACAACAAAATCTGGATGTTCCTCCATAGGGAATGAAATGGTCACCAGAAACAACCCTGACACTGCCTCCCTCCTAGAGAGTAACCCATAAAGTGCAAGAAAGGGCTGGGATGAGTCCAGGGCTGGGCTTAAACAGGGGCCAAGGACTGTATGGGTGGGGTCCTCAGGTGAGGCCAGCAAGGTATGTGAGTGCCCTCAGGGGAAGCTATAGTGTGGCTCAGCTGGTTTCAGTGGTACAGGAGGAGGTGGTAGCTGAGCCCTGGGCTCTGAGGAGATGCTGGCACTTGGTGTTCCGAGGTTAAGAGCTAACTGGTTGTATTATAGATAATGCTCAGGCTGAGTCTGTCTAGAGTACTGGGGAACAGAAACCTCTTAGGGTCTCCTGTAGTTCAGTGCAGCTTCTAGCTTGTATGGAGCAGAGGAAGAGGATATCAGACATGCAGGAACAAACCAAGGGAAGATCTACAGCACCTGAAGCTCTAACCAGAAAACAACCTTGTCCTGGCTCTATGGGGCAGCCCCAGGTCCCCCATGCCCTCTGTGAGCTGCTGGGCTGGCACCTCTGTGGCAGGGGGCTCAGCACCCCATGCCATAGCCAGAGGCACCAGGAGGAAGGCAGGGCTGTTGTGCTGCCCTGCAGCACAGGGTGAACAAAGCTGTGCTTGTCACCCACACCCTCTCACATGAGCAGGGCCTCCAGACACCAACGCCAGCCCAAGGGAACATTGCCCCAAGGAAACAACAGGGCACAAAGGAGAAGCCACTGCTGGCTGGCCGTGAGGGTCACCACCTCCTGGAGTGCCTCCAGTCCCTCTGGAGGGATTGGCACAGAGTGGGAGGTGGGCATAGTCTTATGGCTCCATGCCAACCATTGGGCATGTCACACCTAGCCTGGGGGCTTTGCTGCCCAGGACTGTCATCTCCCAGGAGAGGCCAGGCTGAGCAACTCAGCTGTCTTGCAGCCCCAGAGGGATGCTCTTGCTGGTGGATACCATCAAGGCTTGGATTCCTAAAAGATTACATGCCAGCAGCCTTCAGTATTCTCAAGGGGTTTTGTCTGCCCATGGCTCCTGGCAAGCTTTGGCAGCTCCTCCAGCCCTTCTGCAGCTTCTGTGGTGGTGGTAAAGAAGCAGCAGGGTTAACCTAGGTGAGGCAGGAAAGGAAATGGCCTCAGGACACTGCAGGTAGGTACAGCCTGCCAGGAGCATCTTGGAGACATTCAGCCTGCATCTGCAACCACGGTTGTGCTGCAAGGCCTCCTCATCACTGTCTGCAACATGACAGGGAAGGTTGAGAGCAGAGAGGAAGCTGCTGCCCCCCCAGCATCGTGTACCGGCTCCACTCCTGCACCACAACTTCTCCTTGCAGAGCCCCAGGTCAGCACCTTCCCCTTCAAGCAGATCCTGAGGGAGCCAACCCCCTCCTTGGCTTTTGCAGAGAGAGTCAAGGACGGACATTTCCTAACCGTGAGCAGGGCAGGGGCTGCTTTGGTGCAGGCAGAGGTGCAGGGCAGGTGGCAGGGCCAGCCCTGGAGCCAATGGGGTACCCTGCACCCCAGCACTCAAACAGGAAACCAGGGTGACATTTCACCAGCCAAAGCGTCACCACCGTCACCTCCTTGCCCCGTGTCACCGCTGCTGGTGGCACACGCCGGGGAGAGGTTTCTACTGACTGGGTCAAAAGTTATCCGTGGGTGCCTTTGGGTGCCACTTCACCACGAGCACCCAAACGCGAGGGGCTGAGGTGAGCGGCAGGGTGGCGAGGGTGGGAACGGGGCCCTGGGCAGGGCGGGCGGGGCCTGGAGGGCTGGAGCGGTGACGTCTGGCCGGGAGGAAACAGCTGCACGCCAAGGACGAGCGCTCGGCCACAAGCACAGCACCGAGCGTGCCGGCGGCCGCCTGCCCCCAGCGCCCCCGGACAGGCCTCGCTGCTGCCGTAAGTCTGCGCTGGGGAGGAGGGGTGAGGAGGAACAAGGGGACGGTGCTGGTGGGCGAGGAGACGATGCCGGTGGGCAAAGCCACCGCGGTGCCATGCGAACCTGGCCTGGCGGCGAGCTGTGCGAGCAGAGGCTGTCTCCAAGGGGTGGCTGCAGGGGGGGATCCTTGCTCTCTTTTTCTCTGTTTTCTTCCCCCACCCCCTAACAAACATTCCCTCTTATGCACAGTTCTCCCTTGTTACCGAGGGCTGCACCGCCCGGGGGTGCTTTTCGGGGGTGAGCGTTGGCGTCGTCGCGGGGCTCATGGGTGTGTCCCGGCCGGGATGCGGCTTTGTCCTGCGCTGCGGCGGCCCTGCGAGCTGCCTTCCCTCCCTGCAGGGATCTGAGCCGGGCGTGCGGGACAGAATCCCCCCGTGGTTTGGTACCCACTGAGTTTGGCACAGGCAGACGCAGCGTATGGTACCCCTCAGGCATGGAGCTCTAGAAGAGCAGGGAGACTTTTTAGTGCTGGGGTTCCCCTTCGGAGCAAGAGATGGCCCCGAAGTGCCTGACCCCGTCGGGAGGACGGATGCCTCTCTTTTTAACTCCGCGGAGCTCCCTTTCCATTCAGCTGTGGGGCACTGGGTGTGTCTTGGTCTCCCAGAGAGCCCAGCCTTGGCAGCAGGCTGCAAAAATAGCTGCTGAGCTCCTGGGGGTGAAGCTTAGTGCCCAAAGCCATGGTGGGGCTGTGGAGAGGCTATTGAGGTGCACACTGCTGAGGGGACAGGGTCTTTTTGGCAAGAACAGGTTGTTCTGCAGAGGGGATGAACTGTGAACATCATTTAGGATGTCTAATGGCCCTTTTTGTCCAGGGACCACCATAACCCAAACCTCTCCATCATTCTGGGAGGGGCAGGTACACTCCCATGCAGGTACACCCCCCCCCTGCAGCCTCCAGGTTTCATCTCTTGCCCCACAGATGTGGTATCTGTCCAGTTATCCTTCCTGGGTCGTCTGCTGACAAGGCAAGAGAGAGGGCTGCTCCCCCAGCCTCCTTGGAGGGGTCAGCAGCAATGGGGGACAGGGATGGGGCACTGCGGGGACAGGCTGGGGCTGGGTGTGGCTGGTCACTGCTGAGATGAATTGAGCAGCCTCAGCCCAGCTGCTGCATGCATGGAGAGAGGCAGAAGGGCTGTGCCATGCAAGTCTTTCTTCTTAGCCCAGAGTGCACAGCTTTGTGATTCAGAGGCTGTGTGGGCTGGGGGCTGGGATCCCCTGGCACCCACCCAGCACCCGGCCGCAGTGCAGCCCCACTGCACACAGGGCATGCAGGGGCTCTCTGCCAGCCACAGGGAAGGGTGGCCAAAGCTTGCAGCCTCCCTAGCTGAAAACAGAAGAGGAGGCAAGGGCAGATCTAGCGTTCTGCAAAACTTCCTCCCCACAGCACCGTTGCCTGCGACTGCCAGAAGGCTTCCTGCACCCGAGGGGGTGACCCAGCCACACCTACGGCTGCGGGGACCGGGTCGCCCCCTCCGTGGGTGCTCTCACAGGGATTCAGGGCCCAGCCAAGGAAGTTCATGGGATTTCTCCTACTCGCTCCACATGATGTGAAACCGTGGGGTAGAAATCCCCCCAGGACGGCCCCACTGTGTCCTGAGCTTTCCTGCAACGTGTCTGCAGGGGAGGGCGAGAGCTGGCAAGGAGGAGGAGGCCTCAGGGCTGGAGCTCAGCTGACGCTCCGCGGTTTCATTCATGGCCAGGCTCCATTTTCCAGCTGTTCTTCTCTTTCTCTCCCTCCCTCCCTCCCTCCTCCTTCAGCTTTCTCAGACCTAACAGCAGTGTCTGGGGACTTTCTCTGGGTGGGTGGGGAGAGCCCGGGCTGCAGAGGGCTGCAGCTTTAAGTGGTGCTGGTGTTAGAAACCAACCTGCCTGTTCCCCTGGAAACCCTGCTAGGCTTCCTGAGCTCTGCTGCTACGTGGGGCTGGTGGTGGCACAGAAACTCAGATCAAAACTGGTGCAACTTCACCGGAACTGCCCAGCCCCAGCACCGTGCAGCAGCTGAGCATCCTCAGTAGCAGCTGGAGCTGGGCTGGTGCCAGGGTTTGGGGGCCACAGGGAGCATTGCAGGGTGCAGAAGGGGAGTCAGGTCTGCAGAGGGATGCTCAGCCCATTTCCAAGTATTCAGCATTTTCTTCCCCTCCTGGTTTCTCTCAGCAGTGGCAGGAAGCTGTGCAAGGGCTCATCTTCACTGGGGTCCCCAGGTTGGTGCCAGATACCAAAGAACTTTGGTGACAGCAGAGGGGCTGGCAAAGCTCCTCTCCCTGTGCACTCCCATAGCTGCCCTGTCCCTGCACTGGTGACTGGCAGTGGCACCTAAGGGAGGGAACAAAGCCACCCTCTACTAATGCAGCCTGCAATGAGGTAGTTTTGGCTCACAAGGGCTTTTCTGTTCCCTCCTGCAGCTCCACCTTGCTCTCGCCCTGGTGATTTGCAGCTTGGGAAGCCATGGCACCCAAAGGAAAGGTAAGAGTGGCCCACACATGGTGGGCATGGGTACTGGGGATGCTGCAGCGCAGACCCCAGGGCCAGGGCAGCATCTGCACCACGCAGCAGGGGTGGCAGTGATGCTCATGGGAGCCTGTTTACATTGCTGCCTCTCCAGCCAGTGCTGTCTGGATGGGGGAAGTGCTCGAGTGGAGAGCTGTGAGAGCAGGGGCACCCAGGAGCAAAAACTCTTTTGGGCTCGCATCAGGATGGAGGAGAGAAGCAGGGCTGTGGGAAGAGAAGGAGACAAGACATTGCAGTGGGGATTTGAGCCTTGGCTGAGGAGAAATCCCTCCTGAGCGTGCTGCAAGTCAGGCAGCCCCACTTTGGTCTGGATTTCTTCAGGCTCTGAGCCAGGGCTGGTGTGGTGTGGCAGCTGGATGAGCAGGTGCTCCCCTGCAGCCAGGAAAACATCCCGGCGTGGGCGGACAACCTGCCTGGGAGGGCAGCTGTGGCTGCTGGGTACAGCCTGCCTGCAGTGTGCCAGGCGGGGGAGGAGTCCAAGGCCAAAGCCTCCCTTCTCCGCTGCCTGGAGCCAGGCTCTGCTTTCCATTCCCTGCAGAAACCAAGCAGTCGCTGCCTCAAGCCCCATTACCCACAGCTTCCTGCCCAGCCAAGGAGGTGGTTGCCTCTGGGTAGGGAAACTGAGGCACAGCGCGGGTGAGCATCACCCCTGCAGTCGCCCTGGCCCCTGAGCAGCCATGCGGTGGGAGACAGCAAAGCCACGTTAGGAATTTTGCTTCCACCCTCCTGGCCCCAGCCTGGCTTATTTTTAGCTGGGAGGTCCCGGGCGGGCTGGGATGACTCAGAGTCTGGAGGAGGGGAGGGAGAGGGCCCAGCAGCTGAAGTGGGGGATGGAAAGGGACGCAAGGGTTATGAGGAGGGTGCAGCAGGCAGGATGCTGTTTCCCTCCCAAGCGACGTTTCTGCACCTCCCTGGAGTTTATTCCCACTGAAGTGCAGGGAGCATAGGGCATTGCACAGCTCTGTGCTCCTGCCTCAGTTTCCCTCTCCCCCTCCCTATTTAACCAGGCCCATCTGGTCATCCCCACTGTCACTCTGTGTCCCCTCCTGTTACCTTCGGGCACCTCCTTTGCCTTGCAGCTTCTTGTTTACATCTCTGCAATGCACGTGTGTGGGCAGCAGCTCGTCCTGAGCCAGGAGGGTCTGGGAGCTGCCGGGAAGCAGGGCTAAATGGAGGGCTCCCGATGAATCACCTGCAATACGATCTGTCCCTCTGCCCGCCTGGCTCCCTCGAAGGGCACAGTCTCCTCTTGCCCGACCCGGTCCCCACCACGTGGGACTCCAGTGCCAGCAGCTCCTCCCAGGAGGGCCACTGGGCTGTGGCGAGGCTGGGCTGGTTTGTCTCTGGAGAATGGGAGTACAGAGGTGCTGGGTGAGATGCACAGCAGAGCTGTTGTGCCCCGTGGCACTGGGACAGGACCCAGGGGAGCAGTGGGTGTGGGGCTGCCTCGTGTCCATCCCCATGGGCTCATTCCTGGAGGCACTTGCTGGATCAGGGCTGCTGGTGCCCATCATCTCTCGTGACATGTTGCCTTTAGATGCCCACATTGGCAACAGCCCCAGACCTTTGTCCAGCTTCCTGGGGATCTTAAAGAAGCCCCTGAGTGATCACTGCCTAGCTTGGCACATGGTGCCAGCAGAGCCAAGGGAGCTCGGAGTTGCCCAGGGTGCTGACAGCCAGAGCCCCAGCTCAGCCTGGATCCCCAGTGAGGCTGCTTATCAACTGCTGCCCTTCAGTGCTTCCCATTCAGTGCTTCCCACTCTGTGCCTCTGGCAGGAATGCAGCCCCGTTCCTGAACGTGAGGCCAGGCTAGTTTCACTATCTGTTTCCACCTCGGGTTTGTGCTGATCTTGCTCAGTTTGGCCTCAGGCTGCCCCAGGGTGAATTCCTCTGGGCAGGGGAAGAATGGTCTCTGCTTTTTCCTGAGGTCTCTGTTGGGGGTGTTGCTCCTGCACTCCCTGTTGTGCAGCTGGCAGGTGCAAAGAAGCAGACAGAAGTGGATCACACCAAATTCCAAGATTTCTTGGGCTCCCGGGAAAGTCTTGCCCTGTATCCAGGATCTCTGCTCCAACCCCTTGGACCAGCCTAGGCCCTAGAGGAGCACGGGCTGGGTCTAACAAGCTGTGGGCAGCTGTGGCACTTCTCCTTGCTTTCTGCCTAGCAGCCCATGGTGTGCCTGTAAATGTCTCCCTGCTTGGAGGCCATGCAGAGCTTGGACATCCTCAGCATCCGGAAGGTTTCCCTGCTCACAACAGGCAGCAGGAAAATTGCTTCCTTCCTTGCTCCCAGTCCACTCCTCACAATTCCCTTCAGCCTGGCTGCATTGCAGGAGGATCACTCTGGTCCTTCCCATGCTATTCCCTGTGTTCACAGAGTCCAGTCCTCTCATTGTGGGGGAGGGCTTTTCCTTCAGTCCTCCCATGGGCTTTTCCTTCTCAACACCCCCAGATGAAGCTGGGAACCTCAGTGTGTTCAAGAAACCTCTATTCAAGCCATCAGTTCTTGCTAGTACAGCAGGGAGGGTTGTATCCAGCTTAAGCAAGCTGCAAACAGAGCACTGCCAGTGAGATCCAAGAGGGAATGCTGTGTACTCCAGCGCCCTGGAACACACTCTGCATGGCAAGGACAGCAAAGAGGAAAGGAAAACAATCAAGGGTGTTGATGTTTGACACTGAGTTTTGCCTTTGGGCAGCCCAGGCAGGAGCAGATCTTGCCTCAGTCCTGCTCAACTTCGATTTCTCCTTCCCTCATCTCACTGGGGACTGCTCCTTCCCCTTTCACCTTCTCCTCTCCTTTCCCTAGGTCTACAGGGGGTCGGTGAAGGATTACCCAAACTTTGATGCCAACCAGGATGCAGAGGCTTTGTACAATGCCATGAAGGGATTTGGTATGGATGCTCCTCTGGACTGTCACCACAGGGCCACTCTGATGTTCCCTGTTCCTTTGGTTGACCCTTGCATGGCTGGGCTTCTTGCATTCCCTCCCCTCTCATGCTTTAGCAGCATGCCAGGACCTCTCCTGGCTCCCCCTTTCTTCCCTGGAGCTGCCTTGGCCTCCCAGCCATGAGTCAGAAGCAACTTTGGCCATGGCAGGATGGCTGTGATGAGTCCTGCCATGGAGGGTGAGACCCAGCCTTGGGGCTAAATGTGGCTGTTTCTGCAGGCAGTGACAAGGAAGCCATCCTTGACCTCATCACATCCAGAAGCAACAAGCAGCGAGTGGAGATCTGCCAAGCCTACAAGTCCCTCTATGGAAAGGTAACGGCGGAAGCACTCCCTGGTCCATACCCCCACTGCAGATGCAGGTGGTTTTGGCTGCCACCAACCAGCCCATGCAGGGACCTGTGGCTCCCTGGACCCACTCAGAGAAGCTGTGGAGCAGAGGGTTCCCAGCCCCTTTCTCCTCCTCCCCCAGGACCTGATAGCAGACCTGAAGTACGAGCTGACCGGGAAGTTCGAGCGGCTGATCGTCAGCCTGATGCGGCCTCCACCTTATGGTGATGCCAAAGAGATCAAAGATGCCATCTCGGTAAGGGGTGGGCAGCCCCCCCCATAGGGTCCTTCTGGGGACATCTGGTCCTGCTGCTCACGGGGCTGTGTCTCTGCCCACAGGGCATCGGCACGGATGAGAAGTGCCTCATCGAGATCCTCGCCTCTCGCACCAACCAGGAGATCCATGACCTGGTGGCTGCTTACAAAGATGGTGAGCGTCAGGGAAGGGCAGGGGCTGCCCTGTGCCCCCTTAGGACAGGATAGAGGGCAGAGCTGAGGAGATCACAGCCTCTGGGCCCTGACTTTGCTTTCTTCCACCAGCCTATGAGAGAGACCTGGAGGCTGACATCGTTGGAGACACATCAGGCCACTTCAAGAAGATGCTCGTCGTTCTGCTTCAGGTATGTCCATCTGTCCAGCATCCTTAGGTGGTGGGAGCCTGTTCCCTGCAGGACTGAGCGACTCTCTGTCCCACAGGGCAGCAGGGAGGAAGATGATGTGGTGAGCGAGGATCTGGTGGAGCAGGATGCTAAGGTGAGACTTGGCAGGTTGCTGAGATGGGTGGCATCCAGGCAGGGACAGGTTGGTGGCGCTGGAACCATCCAAACTAGACTTAGGCTTGCAAAAGGAGGGTGGGTGCCATAGGCACCTGTGCTTGGGCAGAGCCCCACATCAGCAGCACCCTGACTTTGGCTCTGCTGTCTCCTTCATCCCACAAGGACCTGCTGGAAGCTGGTGAGCTGAAGTGGGGCACAGACGAGGCCCAATTCATCTACATCCTTGGCCGGCGAAGCAAGCAGCACCTCCGCCTGGGTGAGCATCTCCTGCGAGCTCAGAGTTGGGCCTGAAAGTATCTTGGCAGCTTCTCCAGGCATCATCTCACTCTTGTCCCACAGTCTTTGATGAGTACATGAAGATTTCTGGGAAGCCAATTGAGAGGAGCATCCGAGGAGAGCTCTCTGGTGACTTTGAGAAGCTGATGCTGGCTGTGGGTAAGTCAGCCCCTGCGTGGGGAGTGCTGTGAAAACACCCATTTGGCTTTGCTGGGGTGGAAGGGCTCAAGGCAAGAGCCAGTGGGGTTGGGCTTGTGGCTCTGCCGAGTTTCAGGGAGCTTAGGGAGGCTCCTTTAGGGTGAGTAGGGATGCTGAATGTGGTAGCCAAGGGGTGTGAGTGCCCAGAGGCTGGAAGCAGTGGTGAAGCCGAGCGCCAGCATCCCTCACCAAGCTTCAATTTCCCCACAGTGAAGTGCATCAGAAGCACAGCAGAGTATTTTGCTGACAGGCTCTACAAGGCCATGAAGGTGAGTAGATCAGTCCTCCTACTCCAGAGGGTTATTTTGAGGAGGGGTCCCCTTGCCACAGGGTGCTGCTGGAGAGCAAGGGGATGCATGGCCATGAAGATAGGACCAACGCGACCTGGGTGGTTTGCTCTTCCCTCCAAAGGAGTTACTTCTTCAGACTTAGGGTTGGGTAGAAACTCGATAGAGGCTTCCAAATGTGATGTGCTGAGCAAGGTTGTTGCTTGGCCACCCGAGGATTGATGTGGGGGCTTCTCCACTGCAGGGGCTGGGCACAAGGGACAACACCCTGATCCGCATCATGGTGTCCCGCAGCGAGATCGACATGCTGGACATCCGCGAGGTGTTCAGGACCAAGTATGAGAAATCTCTCTACAACATGATAAAGGTGAGCACTGGGAGTCCCCAGTCACCCAGCTGCTAGTGCTGCCTCCCTTCTGATGCCACCCACGGGAGGCGTCTCTTCCCCAGCCATCCTGTGCTGTGTGTCCATCTCTGAGGACAAGGCTCAGGGAGAGAGCTCTCCACATGGCACTACCTTGACCTTCCCTGTTCTCTGTCTCCATCTGTCTTTCCAGGAGGACACCTCTGGGGAGTACAAGAAGGCTTTGTTGAAGCTGTGTGGAGGAGATGATGAGTAAGAGCAGCTGGCACCCTGTTTGTTCCTTTTCCCTTGGTGCTGGGTGCAAACCTCCTGGTCAGAGCCTGGTGGATCATCCGGCCCAGCAGCACCCACAGTGACAGTGGTTTGGTACAGGTCCCTCTGCATGGCCAACTGTGATGCCATGGTACCTTTCTGGCATGTAGCAGCCACACAGGGCAGAGACAAGCACCTGGAGGGAGGATGTTCTGGTGGAGGCAGTTGGGATTTATCACCCCATACCCCCCAGCCCCACAGCTAGTACCTGGCTCCTGCCCACCCACCCCTGTGCCCGGCACCTGGCGGGTACACAAAACCACTCATGAAAGGGCAGGGTGGGGTTGGGGGGTGGCTGCTGGTGGGGCATGGGGCTGCCCCAGCTCACTCTCCCCTGTCCTTGCCCTCCCGTTGCAGTGCTGCAGGTGAGTTCTTCCCCGAGGCGGCGCAGGTGGCCTATCGGATGTGGGAACTTAGTGCGGTGGCCAAAGTAGAGGTCAGCACCCCCCCAGTGTGCTCCCTTCTGCTGCCTGACAGCTTGGGACCCCCCCACCTGCTCCTTTCTGCTGTGGGGGTCCAGCACAGAGCACAGCCAGTCCTGCACCTTCGCTCTGCCTCTTGCTCTGCAGCTTCTCTTGATGCCTTTCTCTGGTTTTGGAGCATGAGGTTGGCAGATGTAATCCCAAGGGCTCCACTAACCCCCACTGTCTCAGCCTCCCTCCCTGGAGGCAGCGGACCCTGCATGTTTGTGCAATGCATCACCTGCAGCCCTGGCTCCAGTGCCCACCAGAGACCTCCTGCTCCCCAGGACGGCCCACCCCAATGCTGGGGCAGAGCTGTGGCTTGGGCAGCTGACACCCTGCATGCAGCTGGAGGCACCCACAAAAGGGTGCTCTGAGATGTGCAGAAAAGAAACCCTGAGCCTCACGGGCTTGGGGAGGATGAGGATGTGTAAGGAGCTGTAAGGAGCAGGAGGGCAGAGTTGCAGGGTAGGAGTGGGCACCCTTTCAGCATCTGCAGTTCTCAGACAAGATCAGAGAGCAGCAAGCAGGGCAGGTCTAAGCTGGATGTTAGGAAGAAGTTCTTCACAGCAAGAGTGATTGGCATTGGAATGGGCTGCCCAGGGAGGTGCTGGAGTCGCCGTCCCCAGAGGTGTTTAAAAGGTGACTGAGTGAGACACTTAGTGCTATGGTTTAGTTAATTAGAAGGTGGTAGGTGACAGGTTGGACTGGATGATCTCAAAGGTCTTTTCCAACCTGGTTAATCCTCTGATTCTGATTCTGCTCTTCTGGCTCCTAGCTGATGCAGCCAGCCCTGGCTGAGCTGCCCCAGAGCACAGGGAGGCAGGGGTAACACCCAGCAGGACACCCAGACTCCAAGGACTCTTCTCTGTCGCTGTCTTCTCTTTGCTCTCTGTTGGCCTGGCTATGGTTTGCCCTTGATAGAGGGGTGACAGTGGCAGTGACATACTCACTCAGCCCCAGGTGCTTGCACTAATACACGACCTGCTTTGGCCTCAGCTTGCCAGGTGGCACTGCCACTCTCTCTCCTTCGCTCTCTCCATCCTCTCCCTCACTCTCTCCATCCCACCCAGCTCAAGGGTGAACCCAAACCTCTCTGCATCCACAGCTTCGAGGAACTGTGCAGCCTGCAGGAAGCTTCAATGATGATGGGGATGCACAAGTGCTGAGGAAGGCGATGAAGGGCCTGGGTAAGCAGAGGCCATGCACCCAACCCCTTTCTGCTGCTCCTCAACAGCTCCTGGGGGAGAAAACTCACCCTGGCCCATGCAGGGCTGCATGAAGGAAATAGAGAAACGGGTTTGGGGCTGTCTGAGCTCTGCCTTCTCCACCTCCTCAGTTCACAGGAGTGGTGATATGCCTGTGGTCAGCCAGCGTGGCTCTGCTGGTCCCCCCTGGCTCCCCCCAGCATCACTGCTGTCATTGCAGGCACTGACGAAGGAGCCATCATCGAGGTGCTAACACAGAGGAGCAACGCCCAGAGGCAGCAGATCCTAAAGGCTTACAAGGCTCACTATGGCCGGGTACCGCCAGCCCCCTCCTCCCACCCTGCTCCTTCCTTCTGCCCCTCCCCACACAGAGATCTGCCCCTGGCTGAAAGAAATCCTACCCAGGGAGCAGTGGGCAGCCAGGGCACCCCAATTTGCTCTGGCATGGCTTCCCCAAGGAAGACCAAGCTGCCAACAGCCTCTCGCTGTTGACACCGGCTGTATCACCATCCCAAGCTGGGGGTGTCCTGCACAGAGTATCTCCTCAGAGCCACCTCCCAAAATCTGACCTTAAACCACACCAAAGGCATTCCCAGGTGTCCCCCACCTCCACACTCTCCTCCCTTGATTTGTCCCTGGTGTAGCCTCAGCTGGTCCATCCCTGCAGGAGGATCAGGAACTGTATCAGGCCTGGGTCANGGACACAGCCTCAAGCTGTGCCAGGGGAAATTTAGGCTGGATGTTAGGAGGAAGTTGTTGGCAGAGAGAGTGATTGGCATTGGAATGGGCTGCCCAGGGAGGTGGTGGAGTCACCGTCCCTGGAGGTGTTCAAGCAAAGCCTGGATGAGGCACTTAGTGCCATGGTCTGGTTGATTGGCTAGGGCTGGGTGCTAGATTGGACTGGATGAGCTTGGAGGTCTCTGTTTTGTTTATGGTTCTATGATCTGGGGACTGAAGCCTCAAATGCTTTTGCAGGACCTGATGGCAGACCTGAAATCTGAGCTGTCAGGCAGCCTGGCCAAGCTCATCCTCGGGCTGATGCTGACCCCGGCGCAGTACGACGCCAAGCAGCTGAGGAAGGCTGTGGAGGTAATTGCCACGCTGGTGGCACTGGCTTCAGCACGTGAGGACGAGGTGGTTTTCACTGTGGTTGTACCAATGCTGCTGGTGGCCTGGGTCTGTGAGTGCACCCCAGCTTCACATGCCCCCCAGGCTCTCCTCTCCTGTGCTGAAGGAAAGCAGAGCAGAAAGCACTAGGACAAAGACCTAGTTTGCACTCAAGACCTGTTGGGAGTCCAGTTTGGTCTATTTGCAGCCCAGCATGCTCTAGCCAGCTCATACAAGAAGCCACTGCTTTGCAGAGCATCTCCTACTTCCCATTGGAAGCAGTGCCCTGCCAGGCACAGGCAGCCACAGGAGAGGCAGAGCAGTAGCAGCCCTGTGGCATGCAGCACTATCCACCAGTCACACCACCTGGAACCTTGCTAGCAGCATATTTGGACTCTTTCATGCTGGTTCCTACCAGCCCTTGGGGGCATTACTAGACATGGACTTTTGACACACAGTAGTCCTGTGGCTAGAGTAGCCCCTGCTTGCCTGGCACTGGAGGGTTGATGCTGCCACTGGCATCTGCAGCACCCCAGCATGCCACTCTCTTCCAGGGGGCTGGCACAGATGAGAAAGTCCTCATTGAAATCCTGGCCACACGGAACAACCAGGAGATCAAGGCTATCAACGAGGCATACCAGGAAGGTAGGGCAAAGGGGGGACGTGGAGAGCACCCAGGGCCTGGGCACAGACCATGTTTTACACTGTATAAAGCCCTTTCCAGATCTCAGGGTATGTTTCTGTCTCAGAGTTAGGTCCATAGCTTGGTGCTGCAAAGGTCTATCAGCCCTTCTAGGCAAGAGCAGCTCTTCTTCAGGTCCAGCACCTTATTAAAGAGATGTGGGAACCTGGGATAAGGCTGGCAAGAGTCCTCAAATACATCCTGTGATTTCTTAGGTTCCCAGACCCATCACTTCTCTTTCTCATCCATTCATGCCTCCTCCTGCCTAGGGAACAAGGTGCAAGCTCCAGGTTAAATCCCTAGCCTCTTCTACCCCACAGAGCAGATGGGGCTGTGGCTGGTCACCCCCTGCCTCTCTCCCTGTCACAGTGACATGCTCCAATTCTGCCAACATCTCCTCCCTGAGAGCTCTTTTACAATGATCCCTTTTCCTCAGAAGCACCTGGAGCAGGAGGCTGTGCTTGTGCCCAGGGCATTAGAGCTGCTGGGGTGGTCCCATCCTCCCCAAGCCTCAAAATGACAGATGGAGGCATCCACTTCAGCCATGCAAATGCTGGAGGATAGTCACCATCACCTACAGGCCCCATGGGGATCATCGACAGAACAGGCACTGGTGGGTGGGAAGCAGAGCTGCAGGCAGAGAATTGGGCTCAGCCATCCTCTCTCTCCACAGCCTACCACAAGAGCCTGGAAGATGATCTCAGCTCTGACACATCAGGGCATTTCAAGAGGATTCTGGTCTCTCTGGCTGTGGTAAGGTTGGCTTTCTTGATGGGGATTGTCCCCTCTCTGCCACGGGCTGTGGTGGGGGCTTGTGAAGATCACAGGCTCACAGGATGTCAGGGGTTGGAAGGGACCCAAAGAGATCATGGAGTCCAACCCCCCTGCCAGAGCAGGACCATACAATCTAGCTCAGGTCACACAGGAACACATCCAGATAGGCCTTGAAAGTCTCCAAAGAAGAAGACTCCACAGCCAGTGCTCTGTGACCCTTACAGTTAAGAAGTTCCCCCTTGTGTTGAGCTGGAACCTCCTGTGCTGCAGCTTCCATCCATTGCTGCTTGTCCTATCCCAGGGAGCAGTGAGCAGAGCCTGTCCCCCCCTCCTGACCCCCAGCCCTCAGATATTTATAAATATTTATTAGATCCCCTCTCAGTCTTCTCCTCTCCAGACTAAACAGCCCCAAGTCCCTCAGCCTCTCCTCATCAGGCAGTGCTCCAGTCCCCTTATCATCCTTGTAGCCCTCTGCTGGACCCTCTCCAGCAGATCACAGGATGTCAGGATGGTGTCCATGGAGAAGACAGCTCCAACCACCTGGCTGGGCAGCACTGATGGACTCTGTCTGCCACCCTTTCTCTTGTGGCTCTCCTGGGAGATGTCCTCTCCCCAGCTCCATGGGTTTTTTTGTCTTGAACCACAGGGCAACCGTGATGAAGGACCAGAGAACCTCACACAGGCACATGAGGATGCCAAGGTAAGAACCATGCTGGCAGTGCTGCTGGAGCTTCTGCAGCAAAGAAAACAAAGGAGGATGTTGGGTCCCCTGGTCTGGAAAAGCTTTTCAGGATGCCAGCCCTCAAACCACTGCCTCATCTTTCCTGGGCTGTGGTGAACCAGGGCTGGAGGGGGGAAGCCTGAACAGCCAGAAATGGTGCAGGGAACTGCTGAGGCCCCATGGCTTGGCTCAGCTCTCGGTCCCAGCAGATACATAACCCTCAGGCTGTACACTATGGCTTCTCGCTCCTTCAGGCCCAGCCTTTCCTGAAAGGGGCTGTGGAGCTCGGTGCAGTACCAAGCCCCAGCTCTCCCTTGGCTGACCCGCGGTGCTCTAGCGCATGGGTGCCGCAGGCAGCGGCGCAGCTGTGCCGCAGGGCAGCTGCCGGCAGAGGGAGCAGATGCTGCGCTGCCCGCACCCTGCCCCTGCGCTGCTGCTCACCTCCACCTGCTGCAGAGAAAGAGAGAGCCAGGGGCGACAAGCACAGGGACGAGCCAGCCAGGTGGCAGCTGGCCTGGCTGTGTTTTGTTAGCAAAGCTGCCCTTCCCCTCCTCCTGCTGCAGGCATCAGCCAGCTTGGGGCCAGGCAGGGATGCTCCCCGAGGAGCAACAGGCTGGTACCCAAGCCCCAGGGGTTGGGGGGCTCACTTTGCTTGGCCAAGGCCACCTCCTCACCCCAAGCAGTGGCGCAGAGGCCAAACTGGAGAAGCAGACAGGTCCTAAGATGGGGCTCCCTCACAGGGAAGCTGGGGACAGGTCATTTTAAGGGATTTTGCTAGACTTCCCTCTCTTCATCAGGGAAGGATAAAGGTCAGCACTTTCTGACCCTGTTGTCTTCCTGTCTCTCTCTTTCTCTCTACCAGGTTGTTGCAGAGACCCTGGTGAGTGGCTGCCCTTTTACTCCTCAGCCTTCTGCATGTTTTGAGGGGTTGCTGTGGTCCTTGAGTGCAGTGCTGGGGCTGGCTATAGCAGCCCTACAATGAGACCACATGGGCCCTGCTTGCTCAGGGGGTTGGAGCTGGATGATCCTTGAGGTCCCTTCCAACCTAGACCATTCTATGATTCTATCTTGGCTGGATGTTAGGAGGAAGTTGTTGCCAGAGAGAGTGATTTGCCATTGGAATGGGCTGCCCAGGGTGGTGGTGGAGTCGCTGTCCCTGGAGGTGTTCAAGAAAAGACTGGATGAGGCACTTAGTGCCATGGTCTGGTTGACTGGACAGGGCTGAGTGCTAGGTTGAACTGGATAATCTTGGAAGTCTCTTCCAACCTGGTTGATTCTATGATTCTATAATCTTTCCTCCATGCATAGAAGATGCATTTTGGAGGGGGGGGTAAATAAATCCCCCCAAACCTACTTTCTTGCTCATCAGAGGCCACTGTCTCTGTAAGAAGGTGCTCAAGACTGGCTGTCCCAGGAAGAATTGCCTTTTTGTCCCTTTGTGCTATGCCCATGCCCCTGCCTCCCTCCTCACTCATGGTTGCTCTTCCAGAAACTTGCTGATGTCTCTAGCAACGACTCCAGTGACTCCCTGGAGACTCGCTTCCTCAGCATCCTCTGCACCCGCAGCTACCCACACCTATGCAGAGGTAGGGCCACATTCCTCCATCGCTGCTGGGCCTCCAGCTGCCGCACCGACTGCTCTCACTGGGGCTGGAGGGGACTCCTGGACACCAGGAGATTAGGGTCTCCCCAGGGCTGAGGCTGACCCCTCAGGGGCACAGTGGGAGGAGATGAAATGGCCTTGCATTTGAGGTGGCTTGTTGAGGTTGCCCAAGTTTGCTCTGGTCCTATCTGGTCCAGAAGTCTCCACGGTTGGAGACTCCATCCTTGGATGTTAGGAACAAGTTCTTTACTATGAGGATGGTGGAGCACTGGAACAGGTTGCCCAGGGAGGTGGTTGAGTCCCCTTCCATGGAGATATTCAAGGTGAGGCTTGATTGGGCCCTGGGTGACCTGGTCTAGTGGGGATGCCCCTGCTGACTGCAGGGGGGCTGGGCTAGATGACCTCTAGTGGTCCCTTCTGGCCTGGACCATTCTGTGGTCCTGTGATCCTGTGATTTTCTGGTTCTGCGGTTCTCTGGTTGAGGCTTGAGTCTCCTGGGTGCCTGGGGCTGGGGTGGGGCATCTCAGTGGTGACCTTTTCCTCTCGTCCCCCCCAGTGTTTCAGGAGTTCATCAAAATGACCAACCACGACGTGGAGCACGCCATCAGGAAGCGGATGTCAGGGGATGTGAGGGATGCCTTCCTGGCCATCGGTCAGTGCCCGGCGGCTGCTCCCTCGGGGCAGGGCTCCCCAGAGGGCAAGCAGCCACTCTGCCTCCCTCTGCCAATGCAAATTCCTGCTGCCTTTGGGCCACGGAGGCTCTCAGTGTGGCATGGGGTCAGAGCATTTACAGGGCAATCGATGGGGACAAGCCTGCACCCTTGTACCAAGGAGGGTGTGCAGCTGATCTGGCGGGTGGCACATCCCCTCGCTGCACTGTGTCCCAGGGCTGCCACCAAGCAGGTGCCCACTTTCTGTCCCCTCTGTGTGTTGCAGTGCGGAGCGTGAAGAACAAGCCAGCCTTTTTTGCTGACAAGCTCTACAAGTCCATGAAGGTATAGATGTGTTCTCCTGGGGCTGAGCTGTGGGAGGGGGTCATGCCAGGCAGGCACCCTTTGGGATTCCCTGATTTAGCCTCACAGCAGTGATGGGGTTTGTCCTCTGGCTGTCCTCAGGGCCAGGGCAGAGCTCAGAGCAACCTGCTGACAGCTTCCTGGGGTTAGCAGGAGACATGGCAGGCTTGTGTCTGGCCAGCAGCAAGCCCAGCACATCTCCAAGGACAGATCATAGACTGGTTTGTGTTGGAAGGGATATTTAAAGATCATCTAATGCAATCCCCTGCAGTGAGCAAGAAGATCTTCAATTAGATCAGGTTCCTCAGAGTCCCATCCAGCCTGACCATGAATGTTTTCAGGCTTGGGGCATCTCCCACCAATCTGAGTAATTAGGCAACTCGTGCCAGTATTTCATCACCCTCATCATAAAATATTCCTCCTTATATCTAGTCTACATTTCCCCTATTTTAGTTTAAGCCATTAGCCCTCATCCTTTTACAACAGGCCCTGATAAAAAGGCTATCCTTCTCTTTCTTACAAGCCTCTTTAGGTGCTGGAAGGCTGCAGTAAGGTTCTCCTTGGAGCCAGGCTGAACAACCCTAACCCTCTCAGTCTTTCCTCATAGCAGAGGTGTTCCACTCCTCAGGTCACTTCTGTGGCCTCCTGTGGATCTGAACCTCAGCTTAGTCTCTGCTGAAGTTGCCAGGAACATCCCTGAGCCCCAGGTTCCCCCAGGGTTATTTGTTCAAGCTCCCCTTTGCAGGGTGCTGGCACAGATGAGAGGACCCTCACCCGGATCATGATCTCTCGGAGCGAAATCGACCTGTGGAACATCCGTGGCGAGTTCGTGGACCTGTTTGACAAGTCATTGCACCACATGATTGAGGTGAGGGGACATAGGGCAGCCACCTCCTTGTCACCTCACCTGGCTGAGCCCTGCCCCTGCGCCCTTTGTGAGCTTCAGCCACAAGTGACACAGGCTGAGCATCACCTGGGGAAGGGGATCTGCCCCAGCCAGGCTCGCTGTTGGCAGGTCCAGCCACAGAGGGGATGTGTTCATAGAATCAGAGAATGGTTTAGGTTGGAAGGGACCTCAAAGCTCATCCAGTTCCAAATCCCTCCATAGGCAGGGACAGCTCCCACTAGGACAGGTTGCTTGAGGCCTCATCCAACCTGGCCTTGAACACCTCCAGGGAGGTTGTGATCCACAACCTCCCCGGGCAACCTGTGCCAGTGTCTCACCACCCTCGGTGTGAAGAACCCTTTCCTAACATCTAGTTTGAATCTCCCCTCTTCCAGTTCAAACCCATTCCTCCTCATCCTGTCATTACAAGACCCTGTAAATGGTCCCTCCCCAGCCCTCCTGTAGGCTCCCTTCAGATACTGAAAGGCCACTATAAGGTCTCCTCAAAGCCTTCTCTTCTCCAGGCTGCACAGCCCCAACTCTCTCAGCCTGTCCTCATAGCAGAGCTGCTGCAGCCGTCTGAGCATCTTCATGGCCTCCTCTGGACTCACTCCAACAATTCTATGTCCTTTTTATGCTGGGGGCTCCAGACCTGCACACAGGACTCCAGGTGGGGTCTGAAGAGAGCAGAGCCAAGGGGCAGAATCCCCTCCCTTGCCCTGCTGCCCACGCTGCTCTTGCTGCAGGCAAGCACAGGGTTGCTGTCTGGGCTGCATGTGCACACTGCAGCCTTATCTTGAGCTTTTCATCAGCCCAGACCCCCAAGGCCTTTTTCTCAGGGATGCTCTCAGCCATTCATCCCCCAGCCTGGAGTTGTGCTTGGGACTGCACGGACCCAAGTGCAGGACCCTACACTTGGCCATGTTGAATGTCATGAAGTTGGCCTTCCCCTGCTGCACAGACCCCTGTGGGGTGGCTGGGGCACGGATCTAGGTCTTCCCGGTCCCCAGCGCTTTGAGCTGGGCTTTCCCAGGGCAGGATCTCTGACGTGGGTCTCCCTCTTGCAGAAGGACACCTCCGGCGACTACCGCAAGGCTCTGCTGGCGCTGTGCGGGGGTGAGGACTAGGTGGCCACGGGAGCCTCTTCTTCGCGTCTGAGCCAGCACGCACGCAGCCACCGCCTTGATGTCACTGCAGCTTCGGGGGCTTCAGGGGACGCTGGGGTCCCCTGCGGAGGACGATGCTCACTTTGCGGCACCACCACTGCAAGCGGGGGAGTCTCGGGGAGGGGAGCAGAGGGATCTGGGCAGGGAGATTGTGCAAAGTGATTCATACTCAAGCCACTAACCCAGGATGTTACCCAGATGGAAAAGGCAGTTCTGAATCTCGTCAATAAAACCTTATTGTTGCTGACCCTGGGCCCAGAGCGGTCACTTCGCTGGGGCAGAGCTGGGTGGGACTGAACCCGTGCTGAGGAGTCTCAATGTCCCCTTGCTCCCTCCTGTCAACGTGGGCAGCAGCCCTGCCCCAGCCACGGGGATAGCCCTGGAGACAGAATCACAGAATTGTCAGGGTTGGAAGGGACCTCAAGGATCATCTGGTTCCAACCCCCCTGCCATGGGCAGGGACACTTTCCACTAGATCAGGTTGCTCAGAGCCACATCCAGCCTGGCCTTAAAAACCTCCAGGGCTGAGGCTTCCACCACCTCCCTGGGCAACCTGTGCCAGTGTCTCACCACCCTCACTGGAAAGAACTTCTTCCTAACATCTACTTTGAATCTCCCCTCTTCCAGTTCAAACCCGTTCCTCATCCTGTCATCACAAGACCTTGCCAACAGTCCCTCCCCAGCCCTCCTGTAGCCCACTTCAGACACTGAAAGGCCACTATAAGGTCTCCTCGAAGCCTTCTCTTCTCCAGGCTGCAGAGCCCCAACTCTCTCAGCCTGTCCTCATAGCAGAGCTGCTGCAGCCCTCTGAGCATCTTCATGACCACCTCTGGACTCACCCTAACAGTTCCATGTCCTTCTTGTATTGGGGGCTCCAGGACTGCACACAGTACTCCAGATGAGGTCTGATGAGAGCAAAGGGGGCACTTCTCAGGACACATTCCAGAGAGACCCCAAGCCTTTGTGAGCAACACTGCAGAATCCCAGAGAAAGGAGTGGAAAATGTTTACGAGGCTGACATCAGGGCAGAGATTTCACAGGGAGCTTCACTTCATGCCTCCAAAAAGCCCCAGCGGGGTTTGTGCCCTTGTGTGGATGGTGCTTGGATGATGCTTTTACAAACCAGAGATACAGATCGGACTCAGTGGCATCCATCCGTCTTCACACGTGGTTTCCTGTGCTTTCAAGCTGCTGAAGGAGCAGTCAAAAGGCAGATGCCATCGAAGCTACACCACCTCCACCCCCCTAAAAAAAAAACACTCGATGCTTTCCCCTAGCGCCCAGGAGAAAAGAACTGGAATTTCCAAAAGTGGGAAATTCCAACACTTTCAATTGTTTCCAAGTCAGAACAAAAAGTCCTGAATCTCTTGAGTCCTCCTGAGAACAGCTGGGTGAGGAAAGCTTCACCTTCAAAATATCAAAGCAGCCTTAGGAGCAACACCACAATATTATCATAACACTTCAGCTGAGGCTGAGAAGCAAAAACATGTAGAGACAAACCAGGGAAGCTTAAACAACTCAGCTGGGTGCTATCCCACTGAAAATTCCCTTGATGCCTTCCTGTAAAACATCCCCTTCTAATAAAATCACCTTTCCTGGGGGGAAACAAGCCTGGCTGAAGCTTTTTCACCCTCTCCCATAGAGATATGGCTTCTCTGTGGAGGAATGAACATCCTTGTGCAGGCTGCATCTGGGGGGAGGTTGAACTGATCCCCAGCTGCCAGCAGCTAGTGGCTCACTTGCTTGATCAGGGACCTGCTGCAAAGACTTGGAGCAGATGCAGATGTTTTGAAGGGAGGATACAAACCCAGCCTTCATCTGCCCATCCCTTCCTGCAGCTCTCAGCTTTGCTGCAGTAAGGCTGCTGGAGAGCCAGGCACAGCACAGTGATTGTGGGAAGCAGAGATGGCCATGTCCCTGCAGCTGGAAATGGAGCTCTCAGGGCCATGGCTGCGGTGTCCACTGAAGTTTTGGGGCTCAGGAGACAAGCTGGCACACCAATTCATCACAAACTTGGGGCACAGAGCTCTGATCTTATAGAACAGCAGGCAAATCTGCTTGGGCTTAGCAAGGGCCATGTGTGAGCCATCATCCTGCCTCCTCTTGTTGCCAAAATAGATGCTCCTGGGGTATGTACAGAGGGTTGAATTCCCTGGGCACAGGCATAAATACACTAGGGAATTTTCTAGCTGTACCACAACTGCTATAATCTGTGACCCATGACTCCACCACCCACAGCCTGGCTGCCTTGGAGCAGCACAGGATTGCAGGTGAGACCACTCAAACCCCAGCCCAGGGTAATGCCACTGGCAGGAAGCCCAAATGAACCCAGCACATCAGTCCCAAGGCCAGGAATTTGCCTAGCACCTGCTGCCAGCTGCTCCTACAATAAGGAAAAGATACTGGAGGCAATGCCAGGAGGCTGACAGCATTTTGGGAAGTACAAGCATGATCTCTGGGACTCACTGCACACCCAAGGCATTATTCCAATCCCTGACTGTTGTCATAGCTAAAACCTTTCCTGTTGTATCCAACCAGAATCTCCTCCAGAGTAACTTGTACTCATTGCCCCTCATTTTTTCCATGTGGCTCCTTACAAAAAGGGAGTTTCTGTCTTCTTTGTAGCCACTCTTTATATACTGGAACATAGCAAAAAGTCTCCCCTAAGCCTTCTTTCCTCAAGGCTGAATAAATTCAGCTCTCTCAGCCTTCCCTCACACAATAGCCTCCTAGCCCTTGTATCATCTTTCTGACCCTTCTCTGGACTCTCTCCAGCCTGTCCAAATCTTTTCTGCAGAGCAGGGACCAAAACTGAACACAGAATTCCAGGTGTGGCCTGATTTCCTGTGCCCTCCCTCCCCCCTTCCTCATCTTGATGCTTTCTTGCAGAGGTTGATGAATTTGCAGCCAGTTCCTGTCCAGGGACTTGCTCCCGTTCGGTGCCATGCATCACAGGAAATGCATTTCCCACTGCTAAGGGAATTGAACTCCTGCTGCCTTTCTGTGTTGGAGAGCCTGAGCACTCTGCACCAAGCCAGAGAAATGAGATACTCTGGTTAAAAGCAGCCAGGAGGAAGAAGAAGGAAGTGCAAGGCAGGGCTGTTGCTTTAGGTGGACTCCAAGTGAACCGGGAAGAATCTGGGATCAGCAGCACTAAAGCAGGCTTTGGAGCCCAGGACATGGAGAAGCACAGAGGAGTGGGAGAAAGCCAGTGAGAAGCACAGAGAGGTGGCAGCCAGAAGGTCACACGTGACCTGTCACCCTGCCAAAGGATTTGGGACAGAGTGAGAGCAACCTGCAGCGAAACAAGGAACACTGAGTCTAGGAAGGAGGAAGAATATGCTTGGCCCAAGCCAAGGCTGGGGAAGGAAGAACACTTGCTTTGTTTAAAGCCCAAATCCCTGAGTAGCAATTTGTGCTAACTGACAACAGATGAAATAAGAATTCCCCAAGTGTGGACTTGTTTTGCTCATGAAACCCTCTCTATGTGGGCAGCTTGCAGACAAAGCAGCTTTATGTCTGTAGCATCCTGGTCTCTAGAGAAAATGCACTTGGTAGTTCTGCTCTCCAGGAACACCTCCTCTCCATCTGCTGGCTTCAGGCAGCTCACTCTGAGGGCAAGAGGTGGCAAATCATGCCTTCAACCAGCAGTTCAAGGCTAGGAAAGGAAATGGGAGGATAAAGCAATGGGCATTTAAAACAAAAAGGAAAATAATTAGGAAGGCTGTGAGCAGGGTAAGGGTTGGAGGCAGGTCTGTGCCAGCCACTCGTGCTTCAGCCTTTGGAGCTGCTGCTGGGATCTGGGATTTACAGAGCAGCACCTGGCACAAGGCTGTTGTGCACACTAACAGCAGTCCTGCAGGCAAGGTCTGGCTTCCAGGCAAAGCCACCACCAGATTTCACAGGTTGCGACATCCAGAAAACCCCAGGAGCCCTCAGTTGTTGTGCAGAGGCTCAGACCTCTCCCTCTGAGTCACCCCTGGGGGCCACTGCAGATCCTCTTTACTACTACTGGCAGAAGTCACATCTGGTACAGGGACACACAGGACCTTGGTCTGTCCTCGACCCAGTGCTGCAGTGTTGGAGAGCCACTTCCAACTCCCTTGCTCTCCAGGGAACGGCGAAACATACAGCCTTGAGTCTTGGGAGCTAGCAGCGGGCTGATCTTTGAGGTCTCTTCCAACCAGATGTATTCCGTGAGTCTTCAGCTCCTCCTCTTCTCAAGCCAAAAAAGGAAGAAGCAGCCTTGCCCCCACATCCATGTGGCATTCACTGGGCAGTCTCTTCCCCATCGTGAGCTGAGGCCAGGGAAATGGCTGAGTTTGTGTGGCTGCTGATCCAACACTTTCGTCCCTGGAGCTGGCTTTCCAGGATATGATGACTGCTGAGAAGCCCTTTTGGTAGGCATTGCAACAGGATGAAATAAGGCTCGGCAAGAGAGGAAGAGGGGAAAATCCCCTCTGTGCCTGCTGTGGATCTTGCAAATTTGGGCTCTGAATAATTCAAAGCACACAAGGAAACTCTGTGAGCACTCACGGCCCCAGCTCCCAGCTCTTAGCATATCCTCCGCATCAGGTCCCACCATGACCCATCCACTGCTGGTTGTGGAGGAAGGAAAGGAAAGATGGTGAGGCTGTGGAGGAAAGCAGGAGGTGGTATTCTGCAAAGTCCTGATGCTGAACCTTCCCTCAGGCCACAAGCAGAGAGTGAAGGCAGCTCTCCTTCAGCGAGGCTAAACCCAGCAAAGCAAATGCAGCATCCCTGAAAAGCCACGGCAAAGCTAACTGCCTGCAAGAGCAGGGTGATGCTGGAGGGCTAGGGGAGTAAAATTGCTCCCCAGTTCCTCTCTCCTTAGTCTGACTCCTCTCCTGCCCCAATCCCTTCCACACTCCCTTCTTCCCTCTCTCAGCAGCCCACTCTCCAGGATCCTTTCCTACCCTCCATCCCAGAGCCCTCCCACCCTGCCAGGTTAATTCGAGTTCCTGATTTGCATAGGCAGCAGATCAGATCACAATGTTCTGGAAATCCCCTCCTGTGGCCAGAGCTTCCTCCCGACTCTCACAGCGTCATTGTCAGCCTTCAGCTTCCCTTGGCTGCTGGAGCACCACGACCCATCCGACCAGCATGGCACAAGCGGCAGCCCCCAGCAGTACCAACACGCAGCAACACTGCTGATGCCAAGAGGCACCCACCAGCAGCTCCTCGCACCCAGCTGGGGAGCTGAGCCCACAAGTGGCACTGGGGTGCTGCGCCAAACCAGAGTGCTGTGCCAAACAGACTGCACCTGCCTTCTGCTCTGCAGCTGCCCCTCTGCTGCCAGGTCCCCAGCGTGGTGACCTGTGGCAGCCCCATCACCACCCATCACCACGCAGGAAGGGTCCAAAAGCAGCACTGCGGGTAGGTGGATTTATCGGGTGCTTTGGGATGCTGGGCCACTTCCACTCAGGATTCACACTGCTGGGCACACACAAGGCCCACCCTGTTCCCCCCTGAGTGGAGCCAACCCAAAGGAAGCCAGTCCTGAACCAACAAGCAGAAGCAGAGGGCAGGAGAGTTCTGCCACCCCCACCCACAGCCTGTGCTCCTTCTCGCCCCATTTCCCACAGCATGGCCACAAACGCAGAAGCAGTCAGGCTGCCTTCACGTGAATGAGCCTCTGCTGAAGGTGCTGAACACAACCCAACATGCCAAAAAACCCCAAAACCCTAGTAGGTAAGAGTGTCAGCTATGACTACACCCTCACAGCCATGCAGGCCTGCTCATGAATCACAGCTGCCATCGAGAGTCTTCTCCCCTGGGAGCACGGTGGGACTGCAGGAATGAAGAAGCACCAACAGGGCCAAAAGCCTTTGGTTTTCATAGCGGTTTTTTTCTTGGCATTTGGGACAGCTCAGGCTGGTGATTTCAGGTAGAAACACAACGAGCACATGGCTAGAGAGGTGAGGAGGCACTGGGTGAGAGCACATCACCAACTGACCACTTTCATGGGTACTTAAGCTGCAGACAAGCTCCATGCCCCATGTCTTTTCAGCCCTCTTGCCAGGCACCCATGCTCCTACCACCCGAATCAGCAGGACTACGGCAAGGTGCTTTTTGGGCTGCACAGTTCACACCTGGTGAGTGCTGACCAAACAGCACTGCAGGTCCACAAACCCTTCTTTGAGGCTGCTGGTAAAGAGCTGGGCAGCTGGAGTCAGCCTCTGTAAAACAGAAACACTGAAATCCTCCGTGTTTACTCCAGCCCCGGTTCTGAACATCAGTTGCCTTGGTGGATGGTTTCCAAGGATTACCTGCAACCCTGGCATACCATCTCCTGTCCAGCTCCACCAGCAGAGCCAGCTCTTCCCTGCTCTCTGAGGAAGATGCATCCTGTTCTGAATCCAGAGGTGGCTGAGAATGGGGTGGAAACACCTGGGGGACAACGACACCTCTCACAAGATGCAGCAGCTTCCCTGGAGAGAAGCTTGACATGTTTGCAAACCTGGGAAAGTCGCTCAGAAGCCAGGCAAGGAGAATGATGTAACCAGGCTCTCCAGTTGTCCAAAAGTGAGTCACAACCTCTACAACAGCCCACCCTCCTCTGCTGACTAATACCTGACAGAGCAGCCCCTGGAACGAAAGGCACAGGAGAGCCCTTTAAGCAGCGCCTGGCTCCTTATCAAAACCACATAGAGGCTGTCTGAGTCCTCCATCATGGGGAATTCCCCTTCTCCATGCCTAAAAGCTCAGCTGGGCCACCCTTCCTGCATTTGAGGATCACAGCTGGAGAGCGCCCGGCTCAAAGAGCTCTCAACCCCCTCCCCAAGCCCTTCCAGCCGCCAGCCAGGTGAGTAGCGCAATGCTTTTTGCAGTGGCCAAGATGGAGCGAGGGGCAGGCAGGCAGCTCCTCAGAGCTCTGCAAAGCAGGACCAGGCCACCCCCCTCCTCTCCTCATGGAAACGGAGCAGGGTTTGGCTAGTTCTTTCGCAGGCTGAGACACAAGATGCTTTCCGATGCTGCAGGGCTGCATTCAGCTCTGAAGCCAGGTTTCCCAAGGGCTTACAGAAGAGCCTCCGGGGTGGGGAACTAAAGGGAGGATGCTGTGCCTGGCTGGGGTCTTTCTGCTGCTGCAGGGCTGCATTCAGCTCTGAAGCCTTGTTTCCCAAGGGTTTACAGAAGAGCCTCTGGGGTGGGGAACTAAAGGGAGGATGCTGTGCCTGGCTGGGGTCTTGCTGCCTCGGCTCCAGCTGAGACATCAGACACGAGCACAGTCAAAGAGCACACTGGGGTCCCAGCAGCTGCCGAGCTCTCATACCCCAGCCAGGCTGCCAGGTCCTAGTTGCAGCAAAGAGCAGTCAGGGAAAGAAGCTGGGGGAGTGTTTCATTTTTACAACCCTAAAACATCAAACCTCTGAGGAGCTGTGAAACAGCCCAAATAGAAATCAGCAGAAAGCCAGGACTGGGACAGCTGTAAACAGCACAGTGGCCACCGAAGGACACCTCCAAGAGCCCAGCAGCAGCCACCTGTAGTGTCTGGAGCACAGGCAGAGAGCAAGCGGCAGATCGGCTTACAGCAGGCTCCTTGCTTCTGCCTCTTGGTTGTATACACAAAAAAACCACCTCCTCGTGTCAAAGCCAAGGCCAGAACGAAAAGCAGGCAGCCATGGAGCTAAGTGAAAGCAGGCGTTTATTGTGTTTCTCACTCCTCTGGCTGGTTTCTGTTGTTCAGCACCACACAATGACCAGAGCAGCAATACCAAAGGAAAGATCCCTGATAATAAATGCTTCCGCTGGGAGGAGGGAGGGAAATTTCCTTGTGTAACATCAGGAGAAACAGACTCAAGTGGGGTGCTCACGAAGGATCCGAGCTGCTCAGGAAGGATCCAGTGAGGCTCAGCGGGCCCGTGGGAGTTCACAAGCCTCCTTCCCTGGGCACACAGGGCCAAGGGGTGAGCCTGGCACTACCAGCAGCCCAGGAGCCAGGCTCATCTCAGCAGTTTCCCCCTCAGCCACTCCTGCACACCCCAAACGGGCTGCACCGGGACTCCTCCGCCCCACGGCAGCGAGGCGCCGCGGCCAGGCCCTGCGCTGCCTTTGGCCCCGCCATTTTGTCTCTCCATAAGACGGAGAAGCCGCCGCCGGCAGCTCCGCAGCGAGCAGAAACCCTCGCTAAGGCGGGAGGCAGGCCGGCTCCTTCCGCCCCGCAGGGTTCCGCTGTATCGAGGCAGCATCCCTGCCCCACGGAGCCCTCAAGGGACGGCGGCCCAGGGCTGCCGCCGTTCCGCCATCACAAACACCAGCGCGCGCGGCCCCCCCCCCCAACAACGCCCTCCCGCTTTATAGCCTCTACCCCGCGCCGATTGGCTGCTGCGCCTGTCTGTCAGCCTGGGAATTTCCCGGGGGCGGAACCACTCCTCGCCCCGCTTCCTCCCGTGCTGGCGGCGGAGCGGTACTGAGAACGGTATCGGTATTTGACCCAGCCGGGGGCTGCGTGCAGGTGAGCTCGGAGCGGTAGGGGGCTCTGCTGCCCTTAGGAGAAGGGCCCTGCCTGGGGTTCCGGGCTCACACCGCGCACCGTGTCGCGCCGCCCCAGAGCGAGGTCCTGGTGGCGGGGAGGGGCTGTTGGGGCTCGGGGCTGCGTGGCGGTAGCTGGACGCTTTTAGGGAGTGAAAACCTGGCGAGGGGTCGGAGCTGCGCTGCCTACTGGGGATCTGCCCCTTGTCCGGCCCGTGCGTCGCAGGCGGGTCGCGATAGTCACGGTGCCTCCGTTCGCCTCTCTTCGAGCGAGGCAGAGGCTGCCGCTTCCCCTTGCCGCTCCCGAAGGGGCAGCCGGTGGCAGGGGAACCTGTGCTGCCCGGGAGCGATGCTCAGGGAGAAGAGCACAAAGGTGTGTGTGGGGGGGGAGTCGCCTCTTCACCCCCGGGAGTCCCTTGGGCAGTTACGTACGGCTGCCATAGCCCGGGCCGAGCCCTCGGGCTTGCTCCTCCGCTTGCTCAGCCTTACACAGCCCTGGCGTTTCCCTAAGCCCACGCAACAGCCTTTGCACGGTTTCGGGGCTTGCGGTTCCCTTCGGGCAGGGGTGGGTTGTGGATCCCACCCTGAGGGCTGCGCTCCGAGGAGCTTCCAGTCGATGCCCGATTCGCTCCTTAGAGTTTTCCCTCCCCGTTCCGCTGCTGGTCCAGCGGTGCGCGACCACATCAGCTGCGGATCCAGAGGCTGGGATAGCCAGAGCAGGGATGGCAGCTTTTGGGGAGGTGGTGCACAGCTTGTCCCTCCATCTCCCCTCTCAATTCCAGGCTAAGGTCCCCACTGAGAGCAGAGGGGGAGGGAAGCTGCTGCCTGTCAGTTCTGCTGTTGGTTCAGAATAGCTACAGGAGGGGACCTGCAGTCTTTCTGAGATCCAGCTGTCATGTTCCCCTGGGCACTGGTTGCTCCCTGGATGAGGGAATCGAATGCATCCTTTCATTTTAAGCTTGTTGTCTCCATCAGCTTTGGATGAGTAAGAGCTGTTCTGCTGCCACAAGCTCTTTTGGGGTGCAACCTTCATTGAGAGCACTGGAACAATGTGTGCAGGAGCCAAGAGACTGGACTCTGGGCTCTGGGGCAAGTTCTGGAGGCAGGAAGGCTCCAGCCAGGCGTGCCCTTGAGAGCTGTCACTGTGGTGAGGTGAAGTAAACAAGAAGAGGAGAAGCTTTTTGCAGCCTTTGGCATCATTCCTGGCTCTGCAAGAAATCCCACGATGCCCTTTTGGCCTGACCTACGCCAAAGCGTATTTAGCACAGGGCTTGCCAGCAGTCGGTGCAAAACACCCGTGGGTGGAGGAAGCTGAACCATCTACTCTTGTGGCAGCACAGATTTTGTTTTAAAACAAGAGTCAGGCTTTGGGTGTCAGGTAGCTTTGCTGGTATAGCTCTGCAGTGCCACTGCCTTCTGCTGCTTGGTTGTTTCACAGGTGAGGTGCACCAGATTGGACAGGAGTAGTCCAGGTTGTGTTGGAGCTGAAGAGGAAGGGGTGGCTGTGCCTTGTTCTGCTTTTGAGTGCTGTGATGAGCAGCCATGATGCTGCTGAGAAGGAAAAGAGCAGGCAGCATGAAGGAAGATGTTTTTGCAGCAGAAGACAGGGTCTTGTGTAAAACAGCACCGAGTCTAGCTGCCTGTCCTGCCTGCACCGGAGCTTGGACCTGTACTGAGGAGCTCTGGAGCTGCGTGTGGCAGTTACCTGTGTTTGTAAACCAGGTTTGGAATGGGGAAAGTCTTTGTTTTCCTTGTGAGCGACCTCCTGGGAAGCAACTTGCTTTGTGAAGCCTCTGCAAGGGGTGGGTTTCTCAGGCAAGGGTGGGTTTTCTAGCCAGAGGGCATCTGTAACATCTGTTGTGTTTCAGATTGGGCTCTTGCCTTCCCTGCTCTCTCTTTGCAGCTAGCCAAGCTGGGAAGAAAAATGCTTTGAGTGAAGGTTCAGACTTTACCCTCTGAGACCCAAGCCTTGCCA
This sequence comes from Tricholaema leucomelas, assembly GCA_013400475.1. Lineage (NCBI taxonomy): Eukaryota > Metazoa > Chordata > Aves > Piciformes > Lybiidae > Tricholaema lacrymosa > Tricholaema leucomelas. Next base: position 38,287 of record WAAF01003276.1, on the reverse strand, counting down.
TACCTACTTTCCTCTTCTTTTATTGTTTCTAGCCCAATGGACTGCAGTGCCCAGAAGCCCTGCTGTTTCCTCCTAAAGCCAGCTCTTCTGCTTCTTTGCAAATGAGACCAGTCTAGCAGCCTGGGAATGGCTGACCCTGGTCTGAGGCGCTGCTGGAGCTTTGGAGAGGAAAAGAAACAGGGATGGAGGCTGTGGCATTTTGCTGATTTACAGTAAAATGATAAACCAAAAAGAATTCCCTCCATAGTTTCTATCCAAGTAGCTTTTGCGGTTCCTCTGAGGGATGCTGGGGCCTGGCAGCCCCACTCATGAGAAAACGATGCTGGCAGTCCACAGGGATTTGCTTTTGCCTTGTGTGATCCTGGCAGGGAGGAGAGTTCCTGGGAATGTTGCATGTGGGGGTAAGGAAAACCCCATTCTCCTAAGGGCTGGGCCTCCATGGATCACAGGGTGGGAATTGCTGGGTTGCCAAGCCCGTGGCTTCAAAAGGCTGGTCTCCACCCTGGGCTTTGCTGCCCAAAGCAAACCTCCAGCGGTGCCAGCCCACTCACTCTGCAGGATTTACGTCTCCTGCCTTTATGTCTTCAGCTGTTTGGTGATTTGTAAAGCAGAACTTGTTTCCTGTGGCCAGTGCAGCCCTGGCTGTGGTGCTGGTGGCTGTGATCCTTCCTAGGTGACAGCAAGAAACAGCTTGGCCGTGGCTCCGCAGTGCTAGCTGTCTCCCAAGCCTCAGCACAGCTGTTTCAATACCACCCTGCTATTGTCTTTGCCTGGGATCCTCTCACTCTCTCATTCTTTCCTTTTGCTGAGTTGTCATAAAAATTTACCACCTAAATGTCTTGATAACCCCCAGCGCCCACGGCCAACCACAGTGGCTGGCTGCTGCCGTGACTGGGCATGGAGCTGGTGAGCTACAGCCACAATCCATGGCTGCTCCTCCACCCCCAGGGCTGTGAAATACTGTCAGATTAGCTCAAGAGCTGTTGACTGGCAAAAGGAGAAGTGTTTTCTGGTGGTTCAGTGGTTTCTTCTGGAGTTTGTGGTAGCTGGGTTTGGGTTGTGTTCCTAAGCATTGTTAGGTGCTAGTCTGTAGTCCTCTCTCTCTTCTCCCTTGGTGTTTTTTATTGAAGCATGAGGCTCTTTTTCCACTGCAAATTTCACCTTTCAGAACTCTTTAAGAAAAAAAAAAAGAAATTGGAAGATTAAACCAGGACCAAAGAGTAAGCTGGTCCAGGGTCTTGTCAGTCTTGTCACTGAGGTGACAGCTCAGTCCCAGTGGCTTCTTGCAGAAATGGGGCTGTTCCTTCACCCCAGATAAACCCACCCTGACCCCAGTGGATGCTGCAGAAACCCTCCCCTGTTGCTGGGTCTTGTTTGCTGGTGAATTCATGGCTGGTCTGTGCTTCCATCATCTGACACAGTTCAGTTCCTCTCCCCTGCTGCTGTTTGAAAGCTTCTGTGGCCTCTCTGCAGCCATCTCTCTGGGGGGTGCTGACCTTGAGTAGAAAAATGCTTGACAAAACCTTGAGAACAAGGAACAGTTGAGGCTTTCCGTGGCTCCATCCAGCAGGAAGAATATGTGATCACTGAGTGAGCTCTTCTGGTCTTCAAGCTGGTCAGTGCAGCTGCCTGGGGTTCAAAGGGCAGGGGACCTCCCACGTGTGCTGTGGGTCAACACGAAAACCTCCCAGTTTGGGGTCTGAAGTGCACGAAAGTGGGGGCTGGTACTTCAGGCTGCTGCAAAGACACCTGGGGAAAGGATGCCACATGTGAGGACAGCTTGCCCTAACGTTCCCCAGCCCATACCTGGGTTTGTGTCAATGAAGGATGTGGATGCCCCACAAGGTGCTCACTGCAAGATCACTTTGCCATCTAGCTCCTCCAGCTCCAGATTTGGAGCAGCACGTGGTGGCTGGACACCAGTAAGGAGCAGGCTCAGGTCCCCAGCCTGTTGATAACACCGGCCCCATCTGCCAGACTGGCCAGGCAGGTAATGTGGCCATAGGCGATGCACTTCCCTGCAGTGAAGCTGCCACTGGGTCCCCAGGCCATGCTGGGCTCCATCCTGCCCACCAGCATATCTGCTTCTGAACTTCATCATGTGGCTGGAGTGGATTTTGTACTGGCTGTGATGATGCTTCCTGGCACTGGGCCCCATGGCACAGAAACTGTCCTGGTTCTTCTGCAGCTTCCTGCCAGCTGCTATGGCTCCAGAAATAGCTGCTGCTCCCCACACCACTGCCGGGCAGATTCTGGCTGTCGCCATCCCCAACTACTAGGGGCAGGATTGCCACAGGCAACGAGAGGCTTGAGGGCACCTGCAGAGCAGGAGGACAGAGAGACCTACCAACAGATCCATCTCCCAAAAGCAAACTGCTGCGGAGGCCGTGCGTAATTACCTGCTGCCGCGGCAGGCGTTAATTGCTGCTGGGGTTGCGGATGCTGCCAGGTGGCAGTTGTCATCTGGAAAGTCCCTGCCGCTCCCTGCCAGGCAGGTCATCTAAATTGGTGATCAGCCCAGCTCCTGCCCTCAGCGTTAGTCTGAGGTCGAGACAGTTTCGGGTACAGGCCACCCCCTTTCCCCTTTCAGAAATGCCCCTCTTCAGCCCCCGCTCCTGCACATCCTCAGCTGGGTGGAAGAACACGTGAGGGCGCCCACGGTTGCTCCTGTGGTGCCCTCAGGCAGCACCTCAGCTCCAGCTGGAATCAGCCCTTGAGGCTGTTTTAACTGCTGTGCTGTTCCACTTTATACAGCGCTGGCACTGGCGAGGACATTGTTAATAAGCTGTGCTGTCATTGCCAGCAGCTGGTTTGTCACCCCCAGGAGATGGTGTGACCTGGAGTCAGGATCCTGCCCAGCCCTCCCCAGGCCTGACCTCGTGGAGGAGGGGGAGGCTTCAAGCCACGCACACGTGCAGGGAATTGAAAACTCAGCAGCACACCGTGTGCAGGTGCTTCCTCCTCTTGTACTTTGCTCCTGGCCTGGCATGTGCTCGGCTCTTCCTTGTGCCGTGCTGTTTGCAGCTGGTTTCGTGGCTGAACCAGAGGGCGGAGCAGGTCTGTGGCTGGCTGCTGGGGCTTGTTGCCCTTGGTGCTGTCCAGAGCACTCACCAGCCGCACCTTAAAGCTTTTAGAGCTGCAAACACAGACCCTCCTCCACAGCCCCTCACGACCCTATCTGTCCCCCAAAATCTCCAGGTTCCCCCAGTGACAGTGCCCAGGTCTGTGCTGGTGTGGGTGGCTGCTCCTAGGATGGGTCTCCATCCCAAGTGAGATGCAGCAGCAGGTGGCCTGGGGGACCTCCCACACCCCACAGAGGTAAGAGCCAGCCTCGAGTGAGGGCAGTGGTGATGCTTCCTCGCATGACACTTCTCATGGCCGTGAGTCACCGCAGCGCGTTCGCTCCAGACAGGGCTGGAGGGGGAAGTGCCTTCACCTGGGACACTTCTTTGCCAGCTGCCGAGCAGCGAGGCGGTGCTGTCTGTACTGGACCCCGACACGGCCGGCACCGGGGGACCACAGCAGCCAAAGGAAGGTGACGCTGTGCTCCGTTGCCTTGCAGGGATGCCTGGCTGTGAGGTAGGCGACTGAACCTCGGGCATGGAAGGGAGAGGACCTTACCGCATCTACGACCCCGGCGGGGGGTCGGAGGAGAACGGCCCCACGGCCTTCGAGCGGCTGGTGGAGGAGAACACCCGGCTGAAGGAGAAGATGCAGGGGATCAAGTCTATCGGTAACTGCTGCGTGGCTGGGGGACGAGGGCTGCCCGTGGGACGGCTCAGACTGTGCCAGCCGAGCTTGGGTGTTTCTTGCTCTGTTTAGAAGGGGAGACAGGAGAAGCTGCAGGGTCTTGGCACTGGGGCAGTGGTAAAAGTCTCCCTGTCCTGGAGGGTCAGGCAGGATATCTGAGCTTTTTCGCAGGGGAAGCAAAGCTTTTGCTGAGCTTCTGGGGTCTTTATGTGGGATAAATGGCTGCACAAAAGAGAGAAAAAAAAAAGCCAAAACAAAGAAAGTGACTGAGCAAGATCAGCTCCTTAGAGTCCTGCACTGGCACATTGCAGGTGCAAGGATCTGTCCCACTTTAGATGAAAGCCCTCCTGCAACCCCTGTCAGATCATGAGCTGTTCTCAGGTGCTTCTCAAAGCCCTCAGTGTTGGGTACTCGCTGCAGCAGCAAGGCCATGCCAGCCCTGAAATGCTCAGCTGAGTCGTGCCACCTCCTTTCTCCTCCTTGGCTGCCTTCCCCACCCACCTCTGGTTTTGCTTTTGGTCTCGTGGTCCAGCTTCCACTTTCAAGTCCTGCTTCTGCAGCCAAATTTCCACCTGCCTTGTGATTCCCATAATGTCTCCATGCCACTGCCCATGACCAAGACCTGCTGGTGTGACAGAAGCCACACAGGTTGGGGAGAGAGTTGCATTGCCAGTGCCAGACCCCAGAGCAGGCAAGCTGGACCCCAGGTCCACCACCTAGGCTTGAATTCGTTTGCTCTGGAGAGCAGAGGAGAACTCTGAGAGAAGCAGAGCTGCCCTTCTGCCTTCTGTAACCAGTCATCTGTGTGTCAGCCTGGGGCACTCTGCAGCCAGTGAGCTGCTGGTACAGCTCTGCTGTTGGATTTGGCCAAGAAAAGTTGTCTCTGCATGAAGAAGGACTGTGCTGGGCACATCACTTAAGCAAGGGGGCTCGATGTTGATGTGAAGGGCTGCTGCAGGGCAGGCAGTTGGGAAGGAGAGTGAGCATCTTTCTGTTGCCCATGACAGGAGAGTTGCTAGAGGAGTCCCAAGTGGAGGCATCCAAGCTGCGGCAGAAGGCGGAAGACCTTGTGAAGGACAACAAAATGTTGATAGCCTCATCTTTGGAAGACCTAGTGGAAACTGGAGGTAGGAGATGTGAGGCTTGATGGGGAGAGATAATCACAGTATCACAGTCTCACAGTATTACCAAGGTTGGAAGAGACCTCATAGATCATCAAGTCCAACCCTTCACCACAGAGCTCAAGGCTAGACCATGGCACCAAGTGCCACGTCCAATCCTGCCTTGAACAGCTCCAGGGACGGCGACTCCACCACCTCCCTGGGCAGCCCATTCCAGTAGCCAATAACCTCATGACTCAGATTCCTGAGCTCAGGGGAAAGAAGATGTGAAGGAGACTTTGGTGAGGATTTCTTGCATCACTGTGATCTCTGAAGTGTATCAAACCACTGCCATCTTCCTGTCTCCTGGAGGAAAGTTCTTGTCCCCTCCCCATGACTGGGATAGAAATGATCCATCAGTTCCCAACTTTGCCGAGGGTCTGCTCTGCACCCCCACGCCAGGCAGGGAGAGGTCCCTCTCTGCAAAAGGCTCATGGCCGTGTCCTCTCCCCTCTCTGCAGCTGTTGGCCCTGATCCCAGCTCCACACGAACTGCCCTGGGCAGCGCCCAGCCAGACACAGAAGCACGGAAATCTCCTCCAAGTGTGAGTCTGGTGAACGTGAGAGCTGGTACTGGTGTGGCTGGGGGGAGAGACCCTCTGTCTAGTTAAAGCAAAAGGAGGAAGGCTTTAGCCTCTAGAAACGGGATAAATCTGAAAGGAGGAGTCAGCTTCTCTGCTGTGCTCCTGTCCTGGTAGTCCTTGTCCCATGTGGTGAGCATCCTGGGCTGCCAGTCCCCCAGGGAAACACTGACCTGGCTGCCTTCCCTTGCAGGGGTCTTCTTCGGAGTTCGAGGTTGTGGCCGTGGAAGCTCAGGGGTTTCCGCAAGAGAGTGGGAGAGTGGTGAGTGGGCCCTGTGCCTGTGGGGTGTGGAGAGTCGAGCTCTTGGTGTGGTGGTGGTGGGACTGGGGGCACGAAAGGCTGTGTAGACAGGTAGTGATGTGCCCGGTGGCAAGCACAGACAGGGACAGGGGATCTGTGTCAGGGTAGTTGACAGTACAGGAGACAAACCACACCCAGGTGTTCCCAGGCAGCCCCATGTATGGTCCCCAGGACAGTGCTCATGCAGCAGAGCCCCTGCTGCCAGTGAAGGGACCTGACCTGGCCTGGCTGCAGGCAGGAGGGAACCACACAGCCTCATGGCTGCTCCTCTGCTTACCTCACTGGGGCTGGAGGCCTTGGAGCGGTGCCACAGGTGCCCCAGCATGGACTGCTGTTGTTGCCTGACCAAGGTGGAGAAAGGAGACTATGTGTGGGCTGCCCTTCGAGGATGTGGGCTCCCAAGTACAAGTGGCCTGGCCATGCCTGGGCACAGGGCCAAAAACCAGCTGCAGACAGACAGGGTTGCTAGTGCCTCCATATGCCACATGACAGTGATGAGAAGGGCTGTGACAGCCCATGGAGCTGCCAGTGGTGTTCTGATGGTCACCTGCTGATGCTCACACTGGGTACAGGGACTAAGTCTCCAAGCTCCCTGAGGAAAAGCCTGTTGGGGACACTCCTCATGCCTGAATGGTACATCCTGAGGTGGGTACATCTTGACCTAGGCTCTCCTGGACTCTATTTAAATCCTGTGCATCACCGTTTTGGCTGCCACCTGCCAAAGAGCCTCAGTTCCCAGTGCCTGGTGTGCTGGAGAGGCAGGAGAGCTGCAGAGGAACAGGAGAAAGAAGATGGGGACTGGGATAAGGTTGCTCATCATGAGGCAGGTCTCAGCTCCTGATACAGACTACGGAAAGGGCAGACTCAGGAGCTGGAATTTCTAGTCCTAGTGCTGATGGGGAGAGCTCAGGGGAGAAGGGACCAGGAGTAGAGATGCCTCTGTCTGCACTTGGGGACTTGGTGTCTCATGTCCAGCAGCTGAGGATCAAACCCTTACAAAGCTGACAGCTGTTTAAGCATACTGAGAGCTGTTGCACAGGCTCAGTGCTGGGCCAGCTCTCCACCACAGCCCCACAGGAGAGATGAGGCTGACTTGCCCCGAGAGGGAACTTCACAGTGCTCCTTGAACTGCTCTGACCACACTTCATGCCCTCTCTCTTCCCCAGGACTTGGAGCAGCCATCAAGCGAGGATGCCAACTTGCTGCCCCAGCTGCAGCAGCTGGAGAATACGCTGAGTGGCTGTGCCAAGGAGGCCAGCAAGGACCAGGTCTTCGTGCGCATGGGCTACATGGCCTCCGAGCTCAAGCGCCTGGCCTCCAAGGTGCACAAGAACGAGCAGAGGACATCGTTCCTGCAGGTGAGTAAAGGCTGCCCAGGCTCTTTGTCAGGGTTTTCTCCTTCAAGCTCCTCCTCTCTAACCCAGTGTGAACACCCACCTTCATGCCAGGGCTTGGTAGGATGTGGGTGGCCAGGCAGGCTCCAGGGGCTGACCACGGCTTTCATGCTGCCTGTGTTTGCTCCCCAGACCCTATGTGAGACACTGCACAGTGAGAACAAGGAGCTGAGAACTAAGCTGGAGCGAGACCTGGAGCAGAGGAACCAGGCACTGGAGAAGCTCAGGTGAGGGTAGGCATTGTGGATAGGGATAGGGCTGCCCTGAGTGCTTCTTCCCACTGACCTGTCCCTCCCTGCCTGCAGGTGTGAGAACCAGGAGCTCCGGAGGATGGTGACGCTGAGCAGCCAGGACAATGGGAAGAGAGAAGCTGCAGAGCAGCAGCAGGTGAGGAGGCAGCATCACCCTTGGAGAGGGTGGCAAGGAGGCAGGGAGCCCGCTGACACATCAGCAAAGGTGGCCTCATTTTAATCAAGCCCCTAGTTTGTCCCAGTATGACCAGCAGGACGTCTCAGGGTCTTGAAGGGATGGGGGAGGCCGTGGGAGGGGGAACTGGCTCGAGTTTAGCCAGCCTTGGGCACAGCCTCCACAAAAGCCCTGAGGGTCCCCCCCGTGCGCGTCCAGCAGAGCGGGGCCACGGTGGAGAAGGCGCCGGGCAGAGGAGAGCTGGAGGCCAAGGAGAAGAAGGTGAAGATCCTGGAGCACCAGCGCAGGGAGGTGAGGACCAGGCTGGGAGGGAGGCACTGCCAAGGAGGTGGGGAGTGGGCAGCAGGGGTACGGGGAGACCGGGACAGGGCTGCAGAGCTGCAGGGAAGCACTGCTGGAGCCAGGATCTCCATCCAGCTGGTTCTCAAGGTGCTTTCGTGATGGGAGGCTGCTGGGGACTGCCACAGCTGGCTTGGGGCAAGGCTTGAGCTCCCATTCAGCCATCCCTCTCTTCACAGCTGCTGGAGGTGAATAAGCAGTGGGATCAGCACTTCCGAGCCATGAAGCAGAAGTATGAGCAGAAGGTAGGGCTGAGTGCTCACAGCTGGGAGCTTGGGAAACACATCTCTGCTGGGTGCCAGCTGTGGGGACTTGCAGGAGACCTGGGTGCAGGGGAGGGGTTTGGGGCTGCCTATGCCTCCTTGCTCTCCAGTGTGTGTCCTTCGGGGCAGCCAACATCCCTGCTCCCCACCCCTGCAGCTCACAGACCTGCACCAGGAGCTGGCAGAGGCCCGCAGGGCGCTGAGCGAGCTGGAGGCAGAGCGGGAGCAGAAACAGCGAGATTTTGACCGCAAGCTGCTCCTGGCCAAGTCCCGGATCGAGACAGAGGAGGTGAGTCTCTTGGGAAGGCTTCTGGAGAGCTGCTGGCCCCGTTGCCCTGCCCTGCATGATCTCCTCTCTGGGTTCTGCAGGCAGAGAAGGAGAGGCTGGCCATGGAGGTGAGGGACCTGCAGCAGAGGATGCGGTTCCTGCAGGAGCAGCTGGCTCCAGTCACCAGGCAACGGGAATACCAGGAAAAGGAGATCCAGAGGCTGAACAAGGTGAGGGCCAGGGCATAGCTCCTCCCTGAAAAGTCTTTTCTGCTGTTCAGCCTCTTCTCCTCTCTTAAATCCAAAACTAACCCAGATCAAGCCCCACTTACCCAGCTCCCTGCCCTAGTGGTGTCAACCACACACCTTCAGGCTCCCAAGAGAAGAAGGGCCCTATAGTCCCTCTTGTCCTTGCCCAGTTATAATGGCTTCCCGTGCTGGGCACACACCCATGATCCTTCAGAGATGTCATGGGCACAGTACCTTGCTCTGACCTCTTCCCTGCTCCTCGTTTTCCCCTCTAGGCACTAGAGGAGGCCCTGAATGTCCAGGCCTCTCCACCACCTATCTTTGCCAACGCCATGGAGCCAGTGGGAAAGATGCCACAGCAGGAGCTGCTAACCCAGAATGAGTTGCTCAAGCAGCAGGTAAGACAGGACACAAAGCCACTGGAGGCAGAGAGGGAGCTACATGTCCTGAACCTCTCAAGCAAAGAGCTCATTGTGGCCAGGAGCAGCCCAGCAGCCTTGACAGGGGGTTGCCAGTGCCGTGGTGGTGGAGAGTGGAGGCTCAGCATCCTCCCAGCCTTCATCTGGAAGCTGAGCCATGAGCATATCATGCAGACCTATGGGCCTGGGGCTTGGTGTGGGTGGTGGGTCAAGGATGGCAACACAGTGATGTGAGGTGCTTTGGGGAGGTGTCCATCCTGAGCCAGGCTCATCTGCATCCTTCCCTCCTGCCAGGTGAAAATTTTTGAGGAGGACTTCCAGCGGGAGCGGAGTGACAGGGAAAGGATGAATGAGGAGAAGGAAGAGCTGAAACAGCAGCTGGAAAAGCTGCAGAAGCAGTTGGTCCTCTCCAACAACCAGGTGAGCAGTGCCAGGTGCCTCTGGGAGCCCCGAGTCCATTCCAAGTGTGTCAGAGGTGTTTGTCCCCAGTGTCAAAGCCCCCATGCCCATCTCAGAGCAGGGGCTGTGAGGGAACAGGGAGGGTGTGGGTGGTTTTACTGCTGCTTGTCCCTGCTAAGGCATCCACTTTGACTTGTCTCTTCCTTCTGTCCTTCTCCTGGGGATCTGATGGAGGGGGATGACTCGGGCATTCCTGCAGAGCATTGCAGCAGCCCTTTTCTCACAGGCAAGGGGTGGCAGGGTGGGCTCTGCACTAACCCCCTTGCTCCCAGCTGCGAGCCTCTAAGGATGACTGCCAGAGGGAGAAGGAAGAGAAGGAGAAGTTGAAGAAGCTGCTGAAACAGCACAAACAGGTGGGAATGGGGAAGAAACCCTATTTGGATGGAGGGGCTGGGGGCTGCAGACCTGGCCCCAGTTCCTCAGCCCATTAGAGGGGCAGCTCCAGGCCAGGTGGTGAGCGATACTGGTGGTGGGCTGCCCTTAGGCATCTCTCCAACATCTCCCTTGGCTCCTGGCAGGCTTCTGGAGAGAGGCTGCACCCCGAGCCGCTGCCGGGGCCACTGGGCCCTGCCTGCCCCGTGTACCAGTACCAGTACAGTCCCCCCGTGGCTCACCCCATGTACCATGGCTTTGACGAGTGGCAGCAGATCCGGTACCCGCCAGCGATGCCAGGCGAGCACCAGCCCGGACAGAACTTCCACCATTTTCCCCCGGTGAGTGTCTTACCTATGCCAGAAGGAGGAGGAGCAAAGGATCCCATGCAAGCAGGTCCGGGGCTTGCTGCTGAGCCACCGAGTCGCTGCGGGGAGCTGGGCACACATGTCCTGACGTCACATGAGTGCTTAGCCCTTGTCCTCCCTCTCCTCCCCCTCGTCCCCTGGCAATCACAGGCAGAGTGCAGCCTCGTGAATCACATCCCCGGTAATGTGCTGTTTCTGTTCCATCTCCTGCAGCCTGAGTATCCCTGGCGCCCGCCCTGTGCCATGGCTCGCAGCCAGAATGCCCAGGCAGTGCCTGGGGTGAAGCCGGTCCCCAAGGACTTGGGTAAGGATCAGGCCCTCGGTGAAGGGAGTGCCCCTGTCCTTCACCCTGAGACCCTGGGCTGACCACTTCAGGGAAGGATGGGGCTACAGCTTGCTAGGCAGCAACCATTTCCCCTCAGTACCTCTGCTCAACCAAGGGGATGATTCTGCCACGGGGTTGGTCCCTCCACCACTATCCATGCAGCGTCTGAAGACAGACGTGAGCCTGAGTTCCAAGAGCCCACAGTCAGTGCTCAAGGATAGTGCCCATCCTAGGGCTGGCATCTCTCCTGTGGGGTTTGGGCACACAGAGCCATGCTTACCCTATGCTACCCTTTTTGTGTCTCAGAACAGGCAGGTCCCGGATTGCCCTAACGCCAAGGACCGGCTGCACTGCGATCCCAGCAGAGGAGGAGTAGGGTGTGTGTGTGTGCCCCTGTGTATGTATCTAGGAGCTTCCTCTGGCTGCCTGGCCCTGTCCATGGACACGCAGTGGATGTGGCCACAGCCTTGGCCTGGAGCAGCTCAGCAGTGCATCCCCATGAGGAAAGTGTGAAGGAAGGACTGAAGGTGCCACTGCAGTGGTAACCAACGCAGGATGAATCTCTGTGGCTAGCCTCTTCCCCATGAGGCGTCAGGCCTGGCAATGCTGTAGAGCTGAGCCCAGTCTTCAGGGAAGAGAAGCTGGTGCTTCCCAGGAGCATGCCAGGAGCTGTCCGGTCCAGGGGCTTCAGTTGAGCTTCTGGAGGTGCAGGTGACAGTGGGGACTCTCCCAGCAGAGGGAGATCCTGTGCTCACAGGCAGGTGCCTGCCACAGCCATGGCCCGGGCTGAGGGGGTTGGTGTCTTTGTATTTATTTAAGGACTGAAGTGTAGCTGAGTCTCTCTGGTTTCATCCCGAATGCTGCTTCCCCTGGGGCAGCCTCTATGTGAGGATCTGGGAGGGCTGCCAGGGCTGCTGGTCCCCATGTGCTCAGGTTTAGCTGCAAGGTCAGAGCCAGCACAGGGGGAGCCCAGGATCTATTGCCCCAAGTGCATGTCCCCCATCTCTCCCCTTGGGAGCTGGTCCTAGTCCCTTGCCCTCCCCTCTTCTGCCTCCCTTACCTTTGCCAGGGCAGGGAAACCCCTGCTGCCCCACTCCTCCTCCTGTCTTTCCCTGCAGCAATGGCCTTGGAGCCAGTTCTTTCAAATTGCACAGAGCAGATCTTGCTCCAGCAAAACAAGTCTGAAGAGGGGAAAAAAACAGACGAGAAAAAAGAACCAACCCCAACCAACAAAGCAGCTCTGTTGCTGCGAGTGTGACTGTCACATGCATGACAGCAGCAGGAGGCACAGTGCCCAGCATGCTCCTCACTGGGGGCTAGTCCCTGCTCTCCATTCCCAGCCCCTTTTGGCTCCTTATCCTCTCCCCGAATGCTGGGCTGTGATGATAAAACATGTTTGCAGGTTGGAGTTTCCTGACCTGGGATCCAGCCCTCCCTTCCTGCTGGTACCCTCAGGCTGGCTGCTGTGCCCCCTTCTTTTCCCCCCACTCCTGGCCAAGAAGCAGGGCTGCACAGTTGCAAGAGCCTTTATTTGGTGTTTCTCTGGTGGGGGGTGAGGGACCAGCTACCCCCAGCCAGGAGAGGAGCACGTCTCTGTGCCAGTACCACGGGCAGCTTGAATGCACTGAAGAGCTGCTCCGTGCCCAGCAGGATCAGGCCAGGCCCGCCCTATGCCAGGGGCTTTCAGGCCAAGCCTTCATGAAGACGTGGGCTTCTGCTCCGGGGGCAGCCAGCCCCTGCATCCCCCCACTGCCCGGCAAGATGGGATGGCAGAGCAGGGGAGGCGAGCTGAGGGCCAGGAGGAGATGTCATTGCCAGGGGGTGGAAATGGGACATGGTGTTACTGGGAAACACCCTCCTGCCACCGCTGAGGTCTCTGCCAGCAGGCTGCCCAGCCCAGCATCCTGGCTGAAGTGTGGCAGAGATGGAAGTGATGGAGGAGCAGCGTGCCGGCTGGGGAGAAGGCAGGGAGGGGACAGGATGGGGGAATGCCAGCAGCCTCTACTGGCCTTCCTCCTCCTCCTGCTGCGGCGGCGGCGGCGGTGGCAGGCGGTGTTGCTGCTGCCTCATGTAGGTGATGATGTCGTTCTTCACAACAGCGATGTTGGCACGGTGGTACCAGCGCATGACAGGCACTCCATCAGGGCCTACCAGGAACTTCTCAAAGTTCCACTTGATGTCATGGTTCCGCAGAGGCTCCCAGAAGAGGTTCTTAGGGTGCCCAAAATTCTCCGCCACTGGGGGACAGGAGTTCTGCAGGGAATTAATGCGTCACTGCCTTGCACCCCCAAAAAAAACAAGCTGGGTGCTGCCCTCTCATCCCTCCTCGTCGTGCCACATACCTTCAGGAAGGTGAAGACCTTCTGTTCTTTGACCCCGTTCACGTCCCCTTTCTGGAAAAGCTGGAAGTTGGGGACGAAGCCACCCCCTGGCCGGACGTACCTGCAAGGGCAGTGTGAGCAGGGCGTCACAAAACGAGCAGCAGGAGCAATGTCACAATGGGCAGCAGGAGCAGGGCCTCACAAGGGGCAGCATGAGTAGGGTGTCACAAAACTGGCACCATGAGCAGGGTGTCACAAAACTGGCACCATGAGCAGGGTCTCACAAGGGGCAGCTCTCTGTGCTGCACAGAGGGGGAACATTATGTGCTTATGGGGACCACAGCCTCAGGCTGAGAGAGGGGTCACAGGCGGCAGCAGCCTATGCAGACAGTGTCTGGCTGGTGCCCACAGGTGCCTTCAGCCCTGCCACAGTACTTACTTGAGCGCAGGGAGGATCTCTGAGTTCTGGCCGGGTTCCTGCTTCCCGAATTGGTTGGAAGGGAAGCCCAGGACAACAAGCCCATAGGGCCCCAGCTCAGTTTGTAGTGCATTCAGTTCTGCAGGCAAGCAGAGCCAGGGATAGATTAGCAAAGGGCCAAGCTTATCCCCACCCCTGCACCCACCCTTTCAGTGCATCTCTGGCCATACCAGGTCCTGGAGAGCCAGCATAGCCACCCTTTCCTCCAGCTGCCTGGGACAGGATGTATCATGGACACCTGCCAGGGCCTCCATGCCTGGGTGAGCTGCCTTCTCAGCTGCCTGTCCTGTCACTGGGGTGCCCGTGCCCCATGGAACACTTACCAACATACTGCAGGGTGAGGCCTCAGTATGTGGCCACGTTGACAAAGAGCACCATCTTCCCCTCGTACTTCCTGAAGGGGATATACTCATCTCCATCGAGGCTCAGGGCCCCGTAGTCGTAGATAGTGCCCTCCACCGAGTCGTAGCATTTCACCTGTGGGGCGAGGAGCATCCCATGGGAGCGGGCTGGGGCTGCCAGCTACCCTGTGGACACCCATGCCCACTCGAGCAGCAGGTCCACGCCTGGCGCTGGTTGAGGTGGCAGCTGCCAGCGCTGATTGCTGCTGGCAGCAGCCAGGCTCCAGCATGCCAAGGTCGCAGTGATGGGACAGGCTGGTGTGTGCACGCCCGGCGAGCGAGGCTGGCAGCCACTGCGGGGATGTTTACCCGGCCAGGGTCAGGCGGGAAGGCAGGGAAAGGCTGGAAAACAGCCTGAGCTGTCGTGACAGTGCCGGGGGGGAGACCAGCCCCAGCCTCCTTGGGGCTACGGGGGAGCAGGAGCCCACCAGCCCTGCATGCACCCTTCTGGGGCAGGGACAGACAGAGTACCCAGGAGCTGCCAAAGCCAGGGCAAGGGAAGGATCAGAGCTGGATCAAAACCGAGCAGGGAAGGGCCAGGCTGGAGTACCTTCTGCTCGCAGTACCGCAGGGGTTAAATCTGGGAAGCCCATCTCCCAGCAGCGCCGAGGGATCCAGGCTCACCCAAGTGCCACTGAGGGACTATTTTTGGGAGCTGGCAGGAGATAAAGTCCCAGAGGCTCTGCCTGGGGAGCTCAGACTCCGTGAAGTTGGCCGAATCCTGACACAAGGCTCCCCCGAGAGGAGGACAGCAGCCCCCTGCCCTCAGCCTGCCGGTGCTTGGGGACACAGCGCTCCCTGCCACCCCCGAACATGGGCGCACCCCCCACGGACACCGCGCATGGAACTCAAGCCCCGCGATCTGCCCCGGGCCGGGGGTTGGACAAGACTTTGTCCCCGACCCCAGGACATCAATTCCCCCTTTGCAGAAACTACCTCAGCAAAATCCTCCCGTGATTCGGGCACCGGGACTTGGGGGGGTCATAAGGCGACCGTGCCCAGATCCTGCACCTGAACGCTCTGCAGCCAAGCCTTGGGGACAGGCGGGTCAGCAGGGTGCCACAAAGCCCCTTTTCCCCTCCCCGCAGCACCCTTGGAGGTGTCTCCCCCGTGCTCTTACCTTCTCCCTCTCCTGGCTCTGCCCTGGCTGGACGAGCCCAGCCAAGAAAAGGGGCAAAATCCAGGCGCTGCCGGACCAGCCCCCCATGGTCGGGATAGAGTGTGGGGTGCGGGACACCCTCCTCACACCCCGGGGGGACAGCAGAGGCGGACACGCACCCCCCTCTCCCTGTCGCCTTCTGCCACCTCCGAGCCCGAGAGCCGAGAAATAGCTGCTGGGCTGAGCTGGGGGGAGCCAATGGCCGGGGGGAGGACGGGCCGAGGGCTGCGTTAACCGTCTGTGCCCTGGGGCGGACCCGGTAGCCCGGGGGAAGAGGGGGTGGCCAGGAGAGGAGGAGGTTGGCAGGACCACCCTGACACCTTGTCCCGACGGCGGCATGGGGCACCCGCAAACACACGGGGCAGCCGCATGTGCCAGGGGGTTTATGCAACGTGTTACGGGAGACACGGAGCTGGGGAGTGAAGCCTGAAGGGCAGGAGAGGAGCTAGGCAGTGTCCCCCACCCTGCTCGGGGCACTAAGATGAAGTGACATCCACACGCCCGCAGCATCCCCGGCTCCGGTGTCCTCCCTCCCAGGGCTGCGCTGCTCGGGAGTGGGGAAAGGTCGATCGAGCTTCTCCCCTTGGCAACCCCAAAAATGAGGGTGCTCCTAGAAGCAGCCCTGGAGCAGCCTGGAGGCTTTAGCCCCCTGGTGACCCTACTGTGGCCAAGAACAGAGCACAGCCTTAGCCCTTGGTGTCCCCAGGGGCAGGAGTTTCCAGGGCCCTGTTTGCATACCCCGGGAATGCAAATATTTACCCTGGGCTGGCTCCAAGGGAAATATCCCTGGTGAGGTGTAAATTCCCTGAAATCCCGTAAAAAAATTATTTGATAGGAGAATTCACTGGCTGGAGGGGAGGTGGAGAGGGCTGTGGTTTAGGCTGGGGGCTGGCTGAAGACAGAGGGCAGGACAGGGTGCCAGTGGGTGAGCCCCGGGGGGAACATGAGGTTTGGCTTTGCTAGAAAGCAGGACCAGCCCTGCCAGGAGCTGTCACCGAGCTGCTGCTGGAGATGTTGCCAAGGAAGGGAAATGTAGCCATGGGCTTGGGGGAGGCTGGGAGCAATCTCCCATTTCGTGTCCATTGCAGCAGGAACACTGTGTCCTGGGAAAGGCTGATGTCAGTCTCTCAGGGCAGCCTCAGCTAGACTGGGAGGGCTGGGGGTCGGATGTGTCCCCAAGGCATCTGGAGAACCTATGGAGCAGAGGAGCTGTAGAGCTCTCCACCCCAGGCAGCATTTCCCAGAGCTTTCAAACTGCACTGCTACTGGAAAAGTGGCTTACTTTTGCCCTGGCATGGCTCCTCAAAGAGCGTGGGGTGCCCTTCCAGGTCCAGGCAAACCCCTCTGAGATGACAGCTGCTGCTTGAGGACTGCCCAGAGTCCAAGACATTGTGCCCGCAGCTGTGCTGGCAGCAGGGATGCTCTTTTCACCCCTCGCCGATGTGGTCAAAGTGGAACAAGGAGGCTCTTTGACAAAACTGGGGAGCCTGACAGAGTCAAAACCAGGGACTCAGCTTTTCCCACCTGCTTCTCAGGCTCTGGAGAGATTTGGAACCATGGGGCTGCAGCTTCTGGCCAGCACACTGCTTGCACCTCATTGCACCCTGCAGCTGAAAGAAACTGGTGCATACCCAGCACAGTACCATGCTCCCCAGCACAGTGCTGTGCCCCCTACCCAGCTCACACTGCTGATCCCAGCCAGGGTTTGAGCCACATCCTGGAACAGAGCCCGGGAGCTGCTTCAGGCTGTGCTCCCTGCCCCACTAATTCCCACCCACTTCTAATTATATCTCCTAATTGCTTCTGTGGAGCTTTGGTGGGTTTCTTGCAGTCAACAGAAGCTTGGGGACCAAGAGGAACAGTACATCATGTAGCGATGGCAGAGTTGTTGTGTCCCTTCCATATGTCCCTGATCCCTGCTACACCCAAAAGGCTGACCCACTCCTAAACTGTGTTTGCCTAGAACCAAAACAGAAATGAGGGACTTGTTTCTCCAAGTTTTCCTCCTTGGGCCTTGGTGCCAAACCAGTCTCAGTGGAAGCAGGGAACAGGGGAAGATTTACTGAACCACAGTTGATGAATTCCATCTCTTCCACTGAGCTTCCAGGGGACCCTGGGCATGACACTTGGTGTCCCTGCCATGCTGTGCCATGCCAGAGGCTGCATGGGACAGCTGAGGGTGCCGTGGGCTCCAGCAAGGCAATGCTGCTCCATCCTCTGCCAGATCAGAGTCCCCCACCCCAAATGACAGGCACATTGCATGGACTGACCCTCGCATGAACCTTGTATGTTGTTTTTCCACCAGAGCTGGGCTGAAGCTGGCCCCTGCCTGCTGCAGATGTTTGGCAAGAGTTTGGAGGCAGAAGGCCAGGCACTTCCAGATCTTTGGCCATCACACTGTCACTGCCACCAGCCACCTCAGCTGTCCTCAAGCCATGGGCAAGGGGCTGCAGAGGCCTCACCCACACCACAGGGCTATGGTTTACACAGGGAATGTGAAACCAGTCTTGGGGACTACCTACTGCTGCTGGCTGGGCTTGTCCCAGAGACAAGTGAGGAGCTTCTTCCTTGCAGAGTACTGGGGACAGTGGCAGTGGTGTGCCAGGGGCAGCAGTGAAGGGCTTGGGCAGCAGCAGGCAGCATTGCCTCAGCTGTCAACTGCTTTCCCTCTGGCAGCCTGGCACCACATCAATTCTGGGGCAGCCTCTGAACTTTTGCACTGGGTGTGCCATGGGAGGCACAAGCAAAACGCTTTGCTGGGCGAGAGGCCTCAGCTCCTCCAGCACAAGGCTTGCCGCCATGGCTGCCTCCACATCTGTCCCAGTACTCACTGCCCTGGCAGCCTCCCCACTGGGCATGGCGCCTAGTGCTCTCTGGAAGGAGGACAGCCCCTCCCTGAGTGCCCTTGGACATCCTGGGCTACAGCTGTGGGCGCTGCCCCCTCTGACATCCACATCCCTTCTTGCCCCAGGCAAAGGTTTGCCGCCGTTGCCCTCATGTGAAGGGGACAGGGGCACACAGTGCCCGCTGTTGCTGAGCAAGGGATGGGACACAGGTGACTTCTGGTTGTTGCCAGTGCTCCCCTCTGGCTGGAGGAGCTTCCTGAGTGCTCTGACCCTGTAGGAATTTGCTTTGCCCCGAGGCTGGGAAAGAATGAACCTGCCAACCATGATGTTTGTCATGTGCACCTGGAGACTTCACTGCAGCCGGGTTTGGGACCCCATAAACTTCTCTTTGGGGCCATGGGGCTCGTTTATGGGTCCTGTATCAGCAGTTGCTGCAGGTGAAGCTGGCCTTCCTTGGAGTGCCCAAGATGCTGAGGGTCACCTCCTGCTGCAGAATTGCTGCTGGGGCTCCCCACAGCCTACCCTATGAGCCACAGGGTCTGCGATGCCCCATCCAGCAGGGATAAGGCAGCCGAGCCGGGTGCTTGCAGCCCCGATCGACTTTCAACGCTGCCTGGAGGCAAGCTGAGAGTCAGCATGCTCCATGCAGCCCTGCAGCCGGCTCCCACCGTGCTCCAGTACCTACCAGTGATGACAGGGAAAGCTCCCGGAGGATGCTGAATCACCTCGGCACCCACATCCATCATGCCTGCCTGCCGCAGCGTCATCCCCGGCGGGCAGGAAAAGGCAGTTTTGTCTCAGCAAACACTGCCTCCGAGCTCCAGCACTGTTTAAGCACCGAAGCCGTTGGGGGAGGGAGGGATTTGCTTATCATTCTCAGTCCCGGAGAAGGAATTTCCGACTCCAACAGTGCGATGAATTCCCCCCGTTTTCATGTTTGAGAAACGTCCTGGCTTCTCCCTGCTCTTCCCTCACTGCCATATTGCTCCGGGCAGTTTGTTGTTGCCATGAGCAAACCTGGCTTTCCAAGGTCTTTGCAATGCCTTTCCGGGAATTGTTTGCCATGGGCTTGAAACTTCCCAGAAAACTCCTACCATGAAAGGAAACCTCTCGCATGCCTTCTTGACCGGGGCATGGGGAGGTGAGAGCTCCAACGACTCCAGATTTTGTTGTTTCTTCTCTATTTCCTTCACAACAAAGTTGCTCAGCTCTGCTCCCCCGTGCCAAAACCCTTTTGATCATCTCCACACCCAACAGAGTCCCCCAGGGAAGGGATACTGGGGTGGAGCACGGGGGTTGAAGCAGAGCTGGGGCTGCTCCCACACAGCACAAGCCATAATCTCCTCCAGCTGCCGCCACGTCGTTATTTGCCTCAAATTCTGAAACCTGAGAGGGAAGAGAAAGAGAGAGAGAGAGAGAAGCTCGAAACAGAGCTGTGTTTCTGGGCCAGGCCAGGAATACGTGTTTGCTCCCTCGCCGGCACAACCGCAGCCCGCAGCTCCGGCACAGGCGTTTCCGCTCCCCGGGGGCTGCGGCCCCGTGCTGTGCTCCTTCCCCGGGGACGAAAACGTTCACCCAAGGTCCCACTTTCCCTGGGAATTGCCTGCCCCTCCAGCCTCGATGGAAACTCCTTGCCGACTGTCGCGGATCGAGCTGCACAAGGATGGCACACAAGTTTTGCAACAGCATGAAGCTGTTTGCTCCTTCCAGCGGAGAAAATGGCATTTAAACAATTCCCACCAGCGTCACGGTAGCCTTTCCCCACATCCCACCCTGATTCATCTCATTATTCATAATCTTGCTCACCGTGAGTCACTGGGACACCGTTTTGGCCACAGGACTCCTGCCACATGCCAGAGCCCAGCACAAAGCTGGCAGGGGGGAGTGAAGACGGTTGCCTAAGCAGGAGAAAAGCAGCAGTCACTGCTGTCAGGAAGTCCCTGGGGATCCTTCCTGATCACTTGCTGATGGGCACTGCTGCTATCACTGCCAGATTTGGGTTTGTACCCTTGAAGCAGAGCCAGGCTGGCAGTGTGCCTCCTGTGAGGCTGTGGCAACCAGGCTCAGTGGCCAGGCAAGAACCTTTGGGACACTGAACCAAGGTGGTGCAGAAGGGCAGCATGGGGAGGGTTTCTGGAAAGGCTGCAAAGTATCTGAGATCCTGCACACAGGCACCCGTACGTTATCTGTAGCATGACCAGAGATGCACAACACACCCACGTGTAGATCAAAGTCAATTTATTTCATAGCAAGGAGCAAAGTAAGAGCTTACATGGTCCCTTGGGCATGAAACCCTCTGATCTTTCTGCTTTGCCTGCCCAGGCAAGGAGTGCACAATGGAGCAGGTGTGCCAGAAGCCCTGGCCATCAGCAGGAGCACTGAGCGAAGCCAGCACATGGGCAGGCAGATTGGCAGGACCTGCCCATGCTCATCTGCCCTGTAAGACCCAGAGGAACCAAGCACCCTGTAAGGTTTTTCTACAATTGCAGCAGGTATCTGGTAGAGAAGCCAGTGCCAGCTGCACAGCTACCATGCAGCCAGGACGGGCTCTGTCACCAATGTTTTCAGCTAAGTCTCTAAATGCACAGCCAGTGCCAGTCTCGCACTGACCCTTCCTTCCCCACCACCCCAATAACTGCAACTCCAAAGAAGAAATAACTCTGCCAGGCATTTCCACACCTTGCTGCTTGCCAGGTAGGAGGCAGGGTCACCAGAGAAGGCAAGATCAGCAAGTTGTTCCTTGTTGGACACATCCTCAAAGTCACACATGTCCCCGCTGGTGCCCAGGTCACCATGCCCCCAGCCATCCCTATGAGCTCAGTGGATGAAGACGAGGCAGCAGGTTCATGCAGTGAGAGCAGGGTGCAGGGGCAGATGTCTGGGTGCTGGCCCACCCTGGCTCCTGCCCATCTCTTCCCAGCTCTCAGGCTGCCCCATCAGGCTGTAGGTCCCATGGCTGTGGCACCCTGCCCAGCAAACCGGCCGTCCCTCGAAGCCTCACACAATGCCATTGCGTGTGGGGTGAGTCCGTACCCGGTAGATAATGACAGCAGTGGCTGGGCACAGCACCAGCGCTGTCATGATAAGGATGGTGGCCAGGATGATCAAGACAATGACCCAGACATCTAGAATATGCTTGGGGAGGGCGGCAGGGCCTGCAGGGTCCGGGTGGTCCATCCTGTAAGGGAAAGACAGAGAGATGATGGGGCAGCCCTCTCCATCCCTCCCACAGATAGAAGCTCCTCTGATGCTCCAAGCACTCAGCTGCCCTGTCCAGGGAGAACCCTGCAGCCATGTCCAGCCTTGACCTCCAGTTCCTCTGAGAGCAAAGGGATTCAGTAGAGGCTCCTCTGAGATGGCCCAGGTTTTATAGCACAACTTTGATGCGGCTGGATGAAAGCCCAAGGTAAATCTTCCCCGGTAATTGCTACCGTCGTTAAAGCGGCTGATAAAGCCAAGTCACAGCCAGCCGCCCTGCCGGTCACACTCGAGCAAGTCATTCGGTGGAGAAACGGCAGGAGCAGGGCAGCCGGAGCCCATTCCGCTTCGGGGGACCCTCGTACTTCCTACACCCCTCGCTCCGTGGTGCTGAGTCACGGTGTTAACGGCTTCATTAGCAACTCGGATCGGAGCTGCGGGGCTATCATCATCACCCCAATAGTCCCTCAGCCGCCCTCCGTCGTGTTGGAGCAGCCGGGTTACGAGAGCACCGGATTGAACTTCCCTGTCCCGTCCGTAGCCGCCCCAGGCTCCTGCAGCCCCGGGGCAGGAGTAACACAAGCTCTGCTGCGGGGGGGAGAGGAGCCGGCAGCAGCCAGCCTGCCTGCCCAGTCTGCCTGCCTGCCCTCCCTGCCCTCCCGTGCCCTCCTCCTACCTGAGGTGCTGTGCTGCTCCAGCTCCGGCTCGGCGAAAGGCAGCGGCAGGATCCCCGCCGGGGGAGGGAACCTCCGCCCGGCTCCGCCCGCCCCGTCCCGTCCCGTCCCGCGGGGGGCGGCAGGGGAGGGGGGACGGAAAAGAGAGGAGTGGAAGAGAGGGCAGGGAAAGAAAGGGAGAGAGGCTGCCGAGAGGGAGGCGAGGCAGGGCAGGGCAGGACCTTTGTTCTGTACCATAAATTGAAAGCATGCCCCGGCTCATCCCTCCCATCCCACGATGGGATCTCACCGCAGGAGACCACCTGGAGCCAAACACGACGGTCTCAAGAGCCAGGGAGGAGACACTTTGTTTCACAGCATAATAGCTTCATAAAGGGTGGTTCCTCTGCCCCGATTGCCTCCTGCCTCACAGGCACTCACTTGCCTCCGAGGCCCCGGGCAAAAGGGAAAAGCAAACCCAGACAGAGCCTCCCAGCAGCGAGGCACCGGGCAGCACTCCACAGGAACTTTGTTAGGGCTGATTTACAGACCCAGGGGCAGAGATCATCCCTGAGGAGGTGGCAGACCTCAGCCTGTCGGCTGGGAAGGATGTTTTTGCTGCCCAGTGGAATATTCCACTCTGTTGGTGATGCTGAAGGGCTAAGCCAGCAGCTACAATTCCTGGCTGGCCCTGGGAAGCAACGTGAGATGCTCTGATGTTCCTGACGGACATAAGCCCAGTGTCACCTGTATTGGGACCCATGCATTACACCCTTTGCCCTCACCTCTCCTGGGAAAACCTACTGTATTCCCAGTGGTGGAAGCCACTACCATCTGCTCTCAGACCTTCCTGGCTTCCAGGCCCTTCGCAGGCACACAGCTCCCCACTCCTGCACTTATATCCCAACAGTGCATTCCCCTCCAGCTGCTGCTGATGCACAAAAAACACCCGTGGGGTTTTATCCTAAGCGGTGGCAGATCTCTGTGGGCAGCTTTCCTCTGCAGCCTCACAGGATGGAAGCCAGGGGCTGACATCAGATGTTGCTCAGGGACAGGCGTGAGGACAGGGGAGTGACATCACAGCCCAGGCCATGACCATGATGGGTGATGTGCCCACAAGCAAACCGGAGGTCGTTTGCTGATGCAAGCTCTGTCCTCTGGGCACACACAGCAGCACAATATCCACTGACCTCAACCTCTTCTGCTGATCCTACGAGATAGAGAAGTTTGCTTTTATCATGAGAGGCCTGGAACACAGCCCTGTGAGGGGAGGCTTGAGGGAGCTGGGGGTGTGTTTAGCCTGAAGAGGAGGAGGCTCAGGGGTGACCTCATTGCTGTCCACAACTACCTGAAGGGAGGCTGTAGCCAGGTGAGGTTCGTCTCTTCTCCCAGGCACCCAGCAACAGAACAAGGGGACAAAGTCTGAAGTTGTGCCAGGAGAGATGTTAGGAGGAAGTTGTTGGCAGAGAGAGTGATTGGCATTGGAATGGGCTGCCCAGGGAGGTGGTGGAGTCACCGTCCCTGGAGGTGTTGAAGCAAAGCCTGGATAAGGCACTTAGTGCCATGGTCTGGTTGATTGGCTAGGGCTGGGTGCTAGGTTGGGCTGGATGATCTTGGAGGTCTCTTCCAACCTGTTTGATTCTATGATTGTGCCTCGGTGATGCTAAGACTAAAAAGAAATCTTCTGTGGGGTATGAAGAAGTCTGGCAGCTTGGGGCTTCAGGCCACGTGGGCAGCAAAGCAAGTGTGAACAGAGGCTCAGGAAAATAAAATACCAGAAGCATAGGAAAAGATGGAAAGCTGCTCTGTAGAGAAGCTGGCAGTCCTGGTGGGCAGCAAGTTGGCCATGAGCCAGCAGTGTGCTCTTGTGCCCACAGCCGGTGCTATCTTGGGGCACATTAAAGAGTGTGGGGCCAGCAGGTTCTTCTCTCCCCTCTACTCTGCCTTAGTGAGGCCACATCTGCAGTACTGGGTCTGGTTCTGGGCTTCCCAGTTCAAGAGAAACAAGGAACTACTTGAGAGAGTCCAGTGGAGGATATGAAAATGCTAAGGAGACCAGAGCATCTCTCTGACAAGGCTGAGAGTCCTGGAGCTCTTCAGCCTGGAGCAGACTGAGAGGGAAGATTCTCAATGCTTAGAAGTATCTAAAGGACAGGCGTCAAGAGGATGAGGTTACTTTCACTGGTGCCCCAAACACGAGAGTTAAAATCAATCTTTATTATGAGGTTGGTAAAGCTTCCCTCTTTGGGGATTCCAAACCTGCATGGACATGACCCTGGGCACCCTGCTGCAGAGGTTTGGACTAGATGATCTCCAGAGTTTCCAACTGCCACCATGCTGGGAGTCTCTAACAGCTCTGAGCTGTGTGAAGCAGCCCGGCTTGGCAGCTCAAACTCTGCTATTCCTCCCAGCCCATAGGCCCTCAGCGATGAGCATACAGCCAAGACCCCACGGTGGGCTAGGCTGGGACACAAATGCCGTTCCTTCACCCACACTGAGGGTGGTGAGATGCTGGCAGAGGCTGACCGGAGAGGTGGAAAGATGCCCCTTATCTACAAGCATTTCAGGTCAGGTTGGACGGGGCTCTGAGCAACCTTCTTACTGCTCAGTGCGGGGAGCTGGTCGAGACGACCTACCCGAACTGGTCTCCAATTCCCCGCCACCACGAGCGGGGCATGGTCTCGCAGTAGCCCAGTGGAAGCCCCGGGGAGCGGACGAAGCACGGCCAGCAGCAGCCTGAATGCCGCAGCAGTGCGGGTAGGGCGCTTTGCTGCACACACAGGCAGAACACTCCCCACGCCGGCCGAGAACGAGGCCGCCACCACCACAGCGCTCTCGTACTGGGTCTGGTTCTCACACAGCGGCGGAAGGAGGCACACAGCGGCGGACGCCCCAACCTACAGGGGCCGCGTGGGCGAGGCGGCGCGGTGACGTTTGGCCGTGACGTCTGACGTCGGCGGCCCGGCAGCGGCCGTCCCCCTGCCAAGATGGCGTCGCTGCTGCAGTCGGAGCGAGTGCTGTACTTGGTGCGCGGCGAGAAGGAGATGCGGGCTCCGCTGTCGCAGCTGTACTTCTGCCGCTACTGCAGCGAGCTCCGCTCCCTGGAGTGCGTCTCACACGAGGTAACGGCGGCCCAGCCGCGCCGCGCCCGCAGACCGGGAGGATGGGGCGGGACATTGTCCTGTCTGCGCGCAGCGATTGGATGGCTCTTGTGCCTCTCGCTCTCTCTCTGCCTTGCTATTGGTTGGTGGCCTGGCTATGGGGTGGGCATAATGGTGCGTCCATGAGGGCGGTGATTGACAGTGCATGACGAAAGGGGCGGTGCCTTGTGTTGGATTGGCCGTGCACTGCTGTCCGTCGGCGGAGGCGGAGCATCATTGGCTGGGGCTCCTGTACTGGGGCGGGACTGCCGCGGGAGGCCGCCTCTCCCCGGTGGGCTGTGCCACTCCCACCTTCCCGGGGCCCGGCTGGGTGGGGGCGGCCTTTGCCTGGGGCCCGGGGAGAGCCCCCGCCCTGGAGGAGACGAGCTCCCCTGTCAGCCTTCCGCGGGACCCGGCCGAGGCAGCAGGGCCGGTCTCGCTGCTCTGTGCGGCGTGACCGGGGCGAACAAGAGCACCCTCACACACACACTTCCCCATCGGGCCCGGACGGGGAGGGACACAGCCACCCACTGACCCTCATCTGTCCCTGGGGTCTGACCTCGGGCTAAGGCTGAGCAGGGCCGGGAGCTCTTTCATCGTTCCCAGCTTGGGCTGGTGCTGTCTCACTGGGGAAGAGCTGCTCTTGGGTGGCCCCCGGGGCTTGCCGAGCTTTGCTGGATGTGGTGGCGGTGGCAGCAAAGTAACAAAGCCCTCGTGTCCTGGCAAGGCTTGGGAACGTCGTTCTTTTGAGGAACGCATCAGGGCTGGGAGCATTTGAGTTTATTTCCACTTGGGTGAGCTGGAGCCTTAAGCTGTAGATTGTCATCAGTCCGCTGCTGTGTGTGGGCTTTCCAGGAACGCTGCTTCAGTGCAGAGGGGAACATGGGCAAGCCTTGGGCCTGGGGCTGCTCCCGTCTCTGTTGTTTGAATTGACTAAATCAGTTTGTGACAGCAGACAAATTGCAAAACGTTTTCTGAGACGTATCTAACCAGCATAGCTACAAGGGCAGAACAACTGTGAACATAAATCACAGAATACATCTGATGGGAAGAGACCTCAAAGATCCACCCAGTACTGAAGGGTCAACACAGTCATATCCCTAAGCACCAGGTCCACACACTACTGAAATACTACTGAAATAGGAGGAAGTTCTTCACAGAGAGAGTGATTGGCATTGGAATGGGCTGCCCAGGGAGGTGGTGGAGTCACCATCTCTGGAGGTGTTCAAGAAAAGCCTGGATGAGGCACTTAGTGCCATGGTCTAGATGACTGGATAGGGCTGGGTGCTAGGTTGGACTGGATGATCTTGGAGGTCTCTTCCAACCTGGTTAATTATATGATTCTATACCTCCAGGGATGGTGACTGCAGCAATGCCTTGGGCAGACCATTACAATGTTTGAGAACCCTTTCAGTGAAGAAGTATTTCCTGACATCCAGCCTAAACCTCTGCTACTGCAGCTTGGAACCATTTCCTGCTGTCCAAGCTGAAAAACTGCATTCTGGTAGCTACAAAAGCTCAATATCCAGCTCTCCTTTCCTGATTTACTAGACAGAGTAGTTTAATGTGTCCTGATTAAATAAACCTTCTGACTTAGGTTATCAAAATGTGAAATCTGGTCGAAATAGGCTAAAATGTCAGATACCCAGAGGTGCCTCAAATCTTCCCTGACCTCACCTCTCTGCTGGCTGACACAAAGCCTTGTCAAATGGTGTAGCAGAGTTTCAGGCTGCTGCCAGCATGCTGTCTACACAAAGGCATGCCATGAAGTGTGATGTGACTGTCTTCTTCATCAGGTGGACTCTCACTACTGCCCCAGCTGCTTGGAAAACATGCCTTCAGCTGAAGCCAAGCTCAAAAAGAATAGGTGAGGTTGCTTTGGC
The DNA here is from genome assembly GCA_013400475.1 of Tricholaema leucomelas. Classification (NCBI taxonomy): domain Eukaryota; kingdom Metazoa; phylum Chordata; class Aves; order Piciformes; family Lybiidae; genus Tricholaema lacrymosa; species Tricholaema leucomelas. Next base: position 11,536 of record WAAF01003276.1, on the reverse strand, counting down.
TTTGTTCATCAAGAACTCCTTCCTCAGTAGTTACCTGACCATGCATTTGGGAAACTCTTAAAAAAATGACATCACTTCTTAGAATCACAGAGTCAGTCAGGGTTGGAAGGGACCACAGAGATCACCTGGTTCCAGCCCCCCTGCCATGGGCTGGGACACCTCACACTAGAGCAAGCTGCCTACAGCCTCATCCAGCCTGGCCTTAAACACCTCCAGGGATGAGGCTTCTACCACCTCCCACAGAGTTCCCTCGTGGTTCTCCCTAACATCCAGTCTGAATCTCCCCATTTCTAACTTTCTTTCATTCCTCCCAGTCCTATCACTACCTGACATCCTCAAAAGTCCCTCCCCAGCTTTCTTGTAGGCCCCTTTAAGATACTGAAAGGCCACAATAAAGTCACTTCCTCTCCAGACTGAACGGCTCCAACTCCATTAGTTCTTGTTACCTTTTAGTCTGGTTTGGAGAGTAAGTGTCTCCACGATGTCTCTTCATGCTTTAGCGTTCTCCTAATACAAAGAACTTAGTATCACCCAGTATTTCTCACTGTTGCTACTATTAAGTTGACCCTGAACCCCTCCTGTTCCTGTTGATGCCTCTTTACAGGCTCACAGGCTCACAGAATGTCAGGGTTTGGAAGGGACCCAAAGAGATTATTGAGTCCAATCCCCCCTGCCAGAGCAGGACCATACAGTCTAGGTCAGACCACACAGAAATGCATCCAAACAGACCTCGAAAGTCTCCAGAGGAGGCTCCACAGCCTCTCTTGGGAGCCTGTTCCAGTGCATTGTGACCCTTACCGTAAAGAAGTTCCCCCTTATGTTGAGCTGGAACCTCCTGTGCTGCAGCTTCCATCCATTGCTCTTTGTCCTATCCCAGGGAGCAGTGAGCAGAGTCTGTCCCCTCCTGACCCCCAGCCCTCAGATATTTATGAACATTTATTAGATCCCCTCTCAGTCTTCTCCAGACTAAGCAGCCCCAGGTCCCTCAGCCTCTCCTCATCAGGCAGTGCTCCAGTCCCCTAATCATCCTGGCAGCCCTCTCTTGGACTCTGTCGAGCAGATCCCTGTCCCACTTAAACTGGGGAGCCCAAAACTAAATGCCCCTTTTCCCTAATGCTGGTGCAGAAGATAAGCTCTGTTAAGTTTAATCTTGGTTGCTTGGTTTGGGAGCCTTTTCCTTGTCCCGAGACCCTCGTCAGAGTGCTGTCTTATAGACCTTCCTCTCTACAGGTGTGCTAACTGCTTCGACTGCCCCTGCTGCATGCACACCCTTTCCACCCGGGCCACGAGCATTCCTGCTCCACTCCCTGATGACCCAGCCAAGACTACCATGAAGAAAGCTTATTACTTGGCCTGTGGATTTTGCCGCTGGACTTCTCGGGATGTGGGCATGGCAGACAAGTCTGTTGGTAAGTGAGAGGCCAAGACAGAAAACCAAAGAGCAGCAGGAACCCAGTTTGTGTTTTGAAGGTAACAGATCAGCTCCTGGCCACACAATCTGCATAATATCTGCCTAGGTTTTGACTCATGGTTGGAAATTCACACCTAAATGTTTGTTGCTGAAGCCTCTGAAGAGCTGAGCTGAGTTAGTGGGAAATGTGACCCATTTCTGTGCTCATGTTACCTGACTGGTGAGACAGCTGCCAAGCAAGGGGCTTGGTGTGCTCTCCCCACAGCTGAGATCTTGTTTGTGTACCTTTAGAAGTGAAGGCCCTGGGTCTGACAGCAAAAATACCTTATTTATTTTCCATCACTTTTGTTCACTTGGACTTATTCCAGAGTTGCTTCTCAGTGTTTGTACGTGGCTTTTCTCTTTGTGACAGCACTAGAACAAAGCTTTGTTCTGTTTCTTGGTGCATAAGAAAATGTCTGCTGGGCTGCAGAAATGAGGGCTAATTAAAGAAAGCAGATCCTCTGACTTCCAGTGTTGGTCTGACTGAAGACTGGGAGCTGCTAAAGTGACTCCTAGGTGCTGTCTTGAGTACCTCAAACAGCAGTTGTTTAAAAATACAACCTAAAAGCTGCTGAAGCAACCTGACTGTGAAAAGCTTTCAGGGAGTGTGTATTTGTGAACTTACAGGATTGCAAACCCAGGGAATGTTCTATTTCATGAATAAAACCCAGATAGCAGGGTGTCAGATGTGATTTCTGTGTCATGTCTGGAAATCTTTTGCTGAAGACTTCTGTTTTTTCTGTTTCTCATGCAGCTAGTGGTGGCTGGCAGGAGCCAGAGAATCCTCACACACAGAGGGTGAGTGAAAGGGGAAGCTGTGCTGAGATATGTCAGCTAGAAAGAGCTGTTAGAGGCACTAGGCCCTTTCAGTCACTTTTTCTGTGTCTGTATAATCCTTCAGATACCAGTTCCAGTTCCTAGTCTCCACCTTGACTGAACTCAGTGGAAGGAAGGCCTCTTAGAGGCTCCCTCATGGATGTGGCAGTATAAAATCTCCTTTTCAGAAGAGACTCATTTGCCAACATCATATCTAACAGTGCTCTTAAAACCACACCAATGAGTATGTGAACAGAAACTGTTTTCCAACCAAGAATGTGTCTAGGATCTGGAAAATAGAGCTGCACCTTCACTACCCTTCCCCATCACCAATTAGGGCTCTACACTAAATGTGACCAAGCCTTGAGAGTTGGGGGAAGGATGCTGTTTGCTCCACTAATCCAAATTGCTCAGGTTTGGCCATATGACAGAGTCTGTCCACTCACAGCAGAGGCATGAAAAAAGGTCTCAGTTGTCTGACTGCAAAGTGAGGATTTGCCCTTGCTGCCTGACAGACATCATTCCCAAAGGAGTGGTTTGTCACCTGCAGTGCGAGTTCAAACCCAGAGAATCATAGAATCAGCCATGTTGGAAGAGACCTCCAAGATCATCCAGTCCAACCTAGCACCTATCCAGTCAACCAGACCATGGCACTAAGTGCCTCATCCAGGCTTTTACTGAACACCTCCAGAGATGGTGACTCCACCACCTCCCTGGGCAGCCCATTCCAATGCCAATCACTCTCTCTGTGAAGAACTTCCTCCTAACATCCAGCCTGTACCTCCCCTGGCACAATTTGAGACTGTGTCCCCTTGAGAAGAGACCAAACCCACTTGGCTACAGCCTCCCTTCAGGTAGTCATAGACAGCAATGAGGTCTGCCCTGAGCCTGCTCCATAGGATTCTTTATATCTTTCAAACTACAGCTAGTGCTAGGACAGAGGGAAACAAGTAGCAGGAGCTGCAGCTTGTTCACAGACCAACACTGCAGCAGGTTGGGCATTTTGTTTGGAAAAGAGGAGGCTGAGGGGAGACCTCACCACTCTCTACAACTACCTGAAAGGATGTTGTGGAGAGGTTTGTTCTGGTCTCTTCTTACAGGTAGTTAGTCATAGAACAAGAGGGAACAGCCTCAAACTGCCACAGGGTAGCTTTAGACTGGACATCAGGGAGTTTTTTTTCATGAAGTAGTGGTCAGGCATTGGAATGAGCTGCCCAGGGAGGTGGTTGAGTCACTAACCATGGGTGTGTTTGGAAGTGGTGCTTGGGGATACGGTTTAGGAGTGAACCTTGTAGAGCAGGGTTATCGTTTGGACTTGGTGATCCTGAGGGTCCTTCCCAACCTGAACATATCTGTGATTCTGTGATTTGTTCCCCCACTCACTGGGTAACTGTCCCTTTTCATCCCTCCAGATCAACAAATTGGTTGAATACTACCAGCAGCTGGCTCAGAAGGAGAAGATTGAGCGGGACCGGAAGAAGCTGGTGCGACGCCGCAACTACATGCCCCTGGCCTTCTCGGTGAGCTGGGAGTGCTCTGCTCTCAGAGCACAAGAACCTTCTGTCAGACAGTTGGTATCACAATAGGGCTGCTTGGCTTTGGTTTTGTTTTAACTGAAAACGATGTGTTAGGGCACAGGAGTTGCTTTAGAGACAAGTAGCTTTACACCCATTACTGTGTATTGCCTCTCTGATAGTGCCAGGAGGGTTTGCAGTTGCCATGCAAAAGAGAGTGTTACCCAGCAGTGTGTGATGGTTTGGGTGTTACCTTCCCCTCCCCCTCTTAAGAAAATCACCCAGACTAGACTCAGCAGCTGGAAATTAAAGAAGTGAAGCTTTCTATTTACAGCTTAGCACAATATCCAAGCAGGTATTTACAATCTATGCAGCTATAGACAGAAACAGACAAGTTAAAAAGGGAATATAGAAACACAGCTCCCTTCACAGAAGCCAGAGTCTCCAGGAGGAGCTCTCAACCACCCTTCCACCTCCTCTCCACCCCTCTACCTTACCCCAGACTTTGCCTTACATTCAAGGTGAGTTTGGAGAGTCAGCCAGGGGGGTTAGGGAGCAGAAGGACTAGTTAGACAGATGGCAGGTTAGAGAGAGAAGTGCAGCCCAAAGCCAAAGAGCAAACTTATCTGTGTTTGTGTTCCTGTTTTTATCCATCTCAGCAAGCCTATGAGTGCAGCAGACATCACCATTGTTTCCTTTTCACAGCCTGTAATATAATTCTTCTCACCAAAATATTCCAGCTAGGCTCAAACTAGCACACAGTGAAGTGCATTGCAGCTGCAGCCAGCTGTCTTCGTTTAAGGAGCAAGAGAGGCTTTCTTAACCCTTCTCAAAGTAGGTCAAGAAAAACACTCCTCAGAAGGACTGGATAGAAGTGGAAAGTTTCATGGAAGTGCTGTTCATAAGCTACATGCTACGGTGCAAAGCATATCAAATACACAAAATCCATAGTCTGGGCTTAACACAGGAGCCATTAAGCCAAAGCTTCACCAAACCAGGCCAGAAATGCAGGCCTCAAATGGCCCACCCCATGCCTGCCTCTTTGCCCTCCCATACCAGTCCCAAAATGATGCAACTGAACTTTTGCTTTGCCTAGGCTGCTAGCTGGCTGCTCAAGGCTGAAACCTCCCCCATACCAAACTGGAGATAAGAGAGCTGTGTCAAGAAGGGAGCAAGGAAAGGAGAAGGGGAAGAAACTAGCTGTGCAGCCAGGTTTATATTGGAGATGCAGGCAGCAAGGAGGTGAAATAACAAAAGATTACCATTTCCCGTCCACTCCTGGACACTCTGGACCTCCTGGAGGTCCTCAGCTTTTACACTTCTTAAAGGTAGCTGTGTCAAACCATGACACCACCATAGCAGTGGTAGCCATCTCTGAGCACAGCTGCATCCCACAGCTCGATAACACTTGGATCAGCATTGTCTGGCACTTTTCCTGCATGAAATCCCAACTGAAACGAACCTTAGGACTTGGTTGTGGCCTGAATGACTTGTTTGTTGTCACTGGCAGGGAAGTGCTTACTCTGTTTAGCTGGATGACCCTGCACATGCTTGCTACTTCTCGATTAACTGTGCTTGCTCTGTGCCCTTGCTTGTGTCTTATGGCTGCATTTTTTGTCTCCGTTGCTACCTGCTGCTATTTTGGGGGCTCTCCACAGCAACACACTATACACGTAGTGGTAAGTCATTTTCACAGTTTCTGCTGGTGTTTAAAGCTCTCATGGTACCAACTGAAAGGGAGTAACAGATGCTACTTTCTGCCCTGCCTCAGGGTCTCTGACTCAGACGTGCCTAGAACAAGCACAGGTGAAAACTCACTAGTTAGAGGGTAATGTTTGTTACAAAAAAGACCTGGGTTTTATTAGTTTACAAACAAGGCAATGTCCTTGGCATTTGAAAAAGCACTTTTGTCACCAGGCTTAGCTGAGACACAGCCATCTGTCTTCCTGAGGCAAATGGCACTAACATTACTCTGCCTATACTTGAAACATCACCGGGGAAGAATGATGCTTAGATTTCTCCTTTGGTGAGAATTCAGGTACTGAGTCATAGAATCGTTGAATCAACCAGGTTGGAAGAGACCTGCAAGATCATCCAGTCCAACCTATCACTCAGCTCTATCCAATCAACTAGACCAGAAGGAAGATTGCAGCCTCCAAGCACCCTGTGTGTAGTTCACCCCTTCCTGTCAGTTGGTGGTGCCTGGTGAGACAGACCCATAGGGAGCCAAGCTTGTAGGATCCTGAAGCTTCCAGCTGCTTAGAGCAGTGCTGCAGAGCATTTCAGGTGGATTCATCCCCACGGTGACCCACTTCTTTTGGCAGCTGAGTGCTCTCATTCTGCACTACTTGACGTGCAGTTGCTCTGAAGAGAAGATCAAAGTCATGTGTCAGTAGTGCAGGCTGGTGATTTAAGGGAAGAGCAAAAGCTTTACAAGTGGTAGCCACCTCCATCTGTCTCTCCCCATCTGCAGTGCAGTGATAGCTGTTTGCTTCTTACTAACAGTTTGAGCAGAAAAAAGTAATCTTGGGAAGCACTGAAGACCTCTTCCTTTTTGTTTTCTTTTGCTTGTCTCCCTATGCTTGTCATGCATCTCAAAGGATGAGTTTACATGAAGTCTCTTTGTCCTGGCAGGAAGCAGACCTGAAGCTGACAGTTCTTTTTTCCCTTTTAGGACAAATATGGCCTTGGAACCAGACTTCAACGGCAGAGGCCCGGAGCACCCATCAGCGCCCTCGCTGGACTCTCGTGAGTCTTGGGCTTGGGATTACCTTTGTGGGAAGGGTAGGAGATGTAGGCAAGAGAGAAAAAAGCAGCTTCAAAAAGATGATGAACATAGTAGCAGATAGCAGTGAAAGGAGCTTTCTTCTTTGGAGTTTCAGAGAGCTGTCAGGTCCTCGGGCATCTCAGTGCAGCGGCTCCAGATGGTTTGCTTTCTGCTAATAGAAACTGCACATCCTTGTGCAGTGTGGCTGTTGTGAGCTCAACTCTTCTGTGTTGTAATGCAGTTCCTGCTGTTGCTCTCTGTCAGAGCACATGTGCTGTATTTTGTAACCAAGTTGATCCTCACATTGTTTCAGTCTGAAAGAAGGAGAGGACCAGAAGGAGATCAAGATTGAGCCAGCTGATGCAGTGGAAGAAGTGGAACCTCTTCCTGAGGATTACTACACAAGACCAATCAATCTGACAGAAGGTAACTCCCTGATACTCTGTCACTTTTTGCCCTTCCATTTTACAAGGTTGGGCAGTGCCCAGAAATTTGTCTGTGGGGTTCCTGATGCCTGGAAAGTTGAGTAGTTTTTAGGCTGGGATGGAAATGATGGAGATTTTGTGACTTTTAAATGGTGATTTTTGAATGCAACCTCAGCTTCATGTTGCAGATGGAAAGCTCAGAGCCAGATGTGTTTCATTTTCTTGATGACCTCAATTTCTCTGCATGTGAAATGTCAGGTTTTGAAGGGAGAAAAGAGCTGAAGCCCTTTATCAGATAATAGCAGGAAATAAGGAAGTGGCTGAGCTGCTGAGGAGTTTGAACGCAACCTGACCTGTTAAGTAATGATTGTGCATTCCTTTGACATCAGTTTGGAACAGCTTACATACACTTGTGAGTTACTTAGCTGGCTCATGACTTAATTAGCCAATGCTGTAAATTGGTCAGAGAAGCTTGGGAGCAAATGGGATAAATCAGCAGGCACGGGAAGTGATGTGGGTTTGCTGCTGAGGTGACTCTACATAGGGCAGATGTTCTTGGTAGTCCTGCAGGATGATATCCTGCTGATACTAATTAATTCATGAGTGGTTTATGGAAAGGGTTAGATCATCTTGGTCTCCTTTTCTCAGGAGACTGGCAGCATTGTGTGAGAGTGACGCTGGTAAAGAAGACATCTCTCTTGATTCCCCACAGTGAGGTGAAAGCTGCCAGGTGGCTCACTGCCTCTTAGACACTGGGAGCAGTGAGGAGCCATTTTTTTGGGAGAAGCCCATGGGAATTTGGCTGCTGCAGTTCCTTGCCTTGGGAACTATGTAGGCACTAACTCAGTTCTGCAGGCTGCTTGCTGAGAAACTGCACATTGTACTTGTGCAGCACCCAGCTGTGAGGGTAACAAAGCTGTGAAAACTGATTTGCCCTTGGAGGGAACAGAACTTATTTTGTAGATGATTGCAAAATTCTGTTTCCACCCCAGCTGAGTTTTGAATAGAGATCAGGGTCCCTTATTTCTCCAGGGCTGGCACTGGTGTTGCTCTCCTGTTACAGTGCTGTCCTTTATACAGCTCCTACCTTCCGTTCCTTCACTGCCAGAAGCAATCATATTTGCCAGTGGCTTCTGAATTATTGCATGCAGATGAACGAAGTTTCTCAGAGATTGTGGGCACTGTACTTAGGCCAGCACATATTCCAGTCTAGATGGAGTTTCAGTGCCAGAGACATCTCTTTGTCTTGCTTTCTGTTGTGTGGCCAGTGACGACGCTGCGCCAGCGCCTGCTGCAGCCTGACTTCCAGCCCATCTGCGCCTCCCAGCTCTACCCACGTCACAAGCACCTCCTGATCAAACGCTCCCTGCGCTGCCGGGTAGGTAATCAAAGGCAGAAGAGCTGCAGTTGTTGTGTCCACCTCTGGGCTCCTCAGTTCCAGAGAGACAGGGAGCCACTGGAGAGAATCCAACAGGGGGCTACGAGGATGATGAAGGGAATAGGACAGCTCACTTAGGAGGGAAAAGTGGGAGACTTAGGGGTTGTTCAACCTGGAGAAGAGAAGGCTGAGAGGGGATCTGATCAGTGTTGACGTATACCTTAAGTGTAGGTGTCAAGAAGATGGGCAGTCAGTCCATCCATCTGTCCATCAGTCCATCTACCAGCCAAGAGACTGGCAGTCTCTTTTCTCTGATGCCCAGTGATAGGACAAGGAGCAATCGATGCAAACTGGAACAGAGGATGTTCTGCTTCAACATGAGTATCTGGGTCTGGAAGTTGGGAAGGAGGGGCAGTTCTTTTTGAATGTTCCTGTGAGTGAAATTAAGAACAAATTAGGTCATATATCAAGATGGGACTATTTATTAAGGAGGGAGAGGATGGAGCAAACAAAACAGGGAAAGAAAGGCAAGGGAGAGAGAGAGAATGGAGAAAGAGAGAGAGCAGGAGAGATAGTTACCACCCCATGGCCTTTCTTTGGTGGGGGGAGAGATGTCCTGGGCTGTTGCCTCCATTCTGAGGTGTCCCCAGTGATGTTCCTCCCCAGTAAGCTGGCATAGCTCAGGGCTTTTATTAGATTCCTGGTGCTGGATGTGACACTTTTGTCTGCAGTGTTTGAGGCCAGTAGTGCTGTGGTTAGTGGCAGGGTGCCTGCAGCTGCGATTCATCGGTGTGTGACTGCACACTGTCTTTGGGTGCTGACTAGAACATCCTTTGTCCTTAGAAATGTGAGCATAACCTGAGCAAACCAGAATTCAATCCAACATCTATCAAATTCAAGATCCAGCTGGTTGCTGTGTAAGTAAGAGGTGGGGTTGGGGAGGACTTGGCTGGTGCTTGGTTAATGCCTTTTGTTTTCACAGTATCACAGTATCATCAGGGTTGGAAGAGACCTCACAGATCATTAAGTCCAACCTTTTACCACAGAGCTCAAGGCTAGACCATGGCACCAAGTGCCACGTCCAATCCTGCCTTGAACAGCTCCAGGGACGGCGACTCCACCACCTCCCTGGGCAGCCCATTCCAGTAGCCAATGTTTTCATTTCTTCTGTACTCTTGATATGACCTCTTGTCCTCTCTAAGGATGCTGTAATCACCCTTCTAATACATTCAGCTTATCTGTTCTGGGTTTGCTTCCTCATCTTCTAAGAAGCTTGCTGAAGATTTCAGCAGTTTGAAAAGACACTGCATGCTGTGCCAAGCCCACAGAAGGTTGTAGGATTAGGCTTCTGTGGAAAAAGGGCATTTCATTGTTCTGTTTCCTGTAAGCTGAGCTCTAATAGCATTGAACAAGTTAGCTGGATGCCTGTGAGAAGATCCCTCTACTTCAGGAGGCAGGTCAGACAGCAACACAATCCATTGTGGTCATTTGCTTTCTTTTTTGTTGTAGTAACTATATCCCTGAAGTGAGAATCATGTCTATTCCCAACCTGCGCTACATGAAGGTCAGTAGTCTCCTTCAGACATGTCTTGGGGTGAGACACAGCTGGGAGGTGTGCATGTGGGACCTTTTTTTGGATGGTGACCTGGTGTGAGGGTTGTTCCCCAAGGGCTTCACTTACTCCCTTTGGAGAGTGTGCAGGGTTTGAGGGTGTGGTTGGAATAACACTGCATGTAGGAGGAGATTACCACACACTGTGACATCTGGCATCACAAGCAGATGCCAGGATCTAAGCAATAAAAGGTGTGGAGTTGAGATCTTGGCTAGATTCCAAAGGTTTGTATTTCCTGTATTAAGGAAGAAGTGCTGTGTGGCATTGGCACCTTCCCTGGGGACTTGGGGTGTTTGCTCTCTATCCCTTGAGGGGATGTAATGCACTTTTGGAAGGTGTTGAACGGTGACAGAAGATGGAGTTGCTAACAGTAATGATGAATTTTAGATTTATTGCTTCTTGAACTGTGAGTCTTGAATCTCCCCAGGAGAGCCAAGTCCTTCTGACTCTGACCAACCCAGTGGAGAACGTCACACATGTCACACTGCTGGAGTGTGAGGAAGNCATGCTCTGCTTCAGGTGGCAGTTCCTCCCAAGGAGCTTATTCTGGCTGGCAAAGATGCTGCAGCAGAATACGATGAGCTGGCAGAGCCTCAAGACTTCCAGGATGACCCTGAGTGAGTTTTGTCTGTCCTGTGGGGATCTTATCCTTTAAAATCTTGGCACTTCAACCAAGTAACTCACTCTCCTCTCTCCTTCACTATGTTGTGGGTTTTTTTTTCAGGTTTTATTGGGAGGGTGTGTGAGGTGTTTTTAGGGGGAGTCAGAGATCAGCAATGTAAATCTCTTTGTTGTTTGTGGTTTGGACTATTCAGGAGATGCTTGTTACCCCTGAGGCAAGTGTGCTGTTAGAGTAGCTGAGTTATAGGTGGTGGCACTCATTCTCTCCAGGAGTACTCTGTGTTATCCTTTCTTTTGCATGCAAGAGGCTCCCAGTAGTGGTGAGAACTACACAATAGATGTGTGACAGGACGAGGGGTAATGGGTTTAAGCTGGAGGAGGGGAGATTTAGACTGGATGTTAGGAGGAAGTTCTTTACGGTGAGGGTGGTAAGACACTGGCACAGGTTGCCCAGGGAGGTTGTGGATGCTTCCTCCCTGGAGGCATTTAAGGCCAGGCTGGATGAGGCCTTGAGCAACCTGCTCTAGTGGGAGGTGTCCCTGCCTATGGCAGGGGGGTGGAGCTGGGTGATCCTTGAGGGCCCTTCCAACCTAAACCATTCTATGATTCTATGACAGAGTTACCTCCAGCCTTCAAAACCGAGTATGTTCTGCAGCCTTGTACAGAGCAACTGCAGCTGTAAACCGTGGCCCTTCTCTGCTGCACTGCTGGATACATAATGCCCGTGGCCAAAGCAGGCATGTTCTGTTAGAGGGATGTGCCAGCAGCTGTCAACATAGAGAAAGAGTGGTGCCCATGTTCTGGTGGTGAGGCAGGAGGGGCTATGAATCCCCCACAAAAAGGGCAGCAGAGAGTGAGCTACAAACCAGGGCAGCTTGTTCTCGCAGTGTGTATTCAGCCATAAACTGAGCATCCCTGTTATATGGTGTTGGAACAAATAGCTCAATTGT
>WAAF01003274.1:18118-35322 GCA_013400475.1 Tricholaema leucomelas | reverse complement strand
TATACTCTTTCCAACAGCCCAATCCAGTCAACATGGCACTAAGTGCCTCATCCAGTCTTTTCTTGAACACCTCCAGGGATTCTGACTCGACCACCTCCCTGGGCAGCCCATTCCAATGCCAATCACTCTCTCTGTCAAGAACTTCCTCCTAACCTCCAGCCTATACCTCCCCTGGCACAACTTGAGGCTGTGACAGCTATATACAGTAATACACAAGTTAGAAGTAATACAGAAATACAAGAACCCTCCTAGCAGTCAGAGTGCCCAGGAGGGGCTCCCAACCACCCTTCCACTTTCTTTCCACTCCCTCCCTTGTCTCAGAATCTCCCTCCACGTGCAAGGTAATCTAGAAAGCTCAGCAAGAGGTGTTGGAAGCAGAATGATTAGTTGGAAGATGTGCAGGGTCAGGCAGAAGAGCTAATACTGCAAAAGCCAGGCAGAAACTATCTTATCTGTGTTTGTGTACTTGTTTCTATATGTCTCAGCAGAATGAATGGGTAATTTAGACATCACCTTATTTTCTTTTCACAACCAATGATCTAATTTCTCTCATTACAATATTCTAATTAGCCTCAAATCAGCACAGTGGGATAAAACCTGACTCTTTCAGCAACATTGAACATTATCAGCATAGCATCTCAAATATTCTTGCTACAGCTCTGTAAAATTTGTCAGATTCATTTTTTTCAGACAGTATTGTGACCTCATTGCTGTCTACAACTACCTGAAGGGAGGCTGTAGCCAGGTGGGGGTTGGTCTCTTCCCTCAGACAACCAGCAACAGAACAAGCGGACACAGTCTCAAGTTGTGCGGGGGGAAGTATAGGCTGGATGTTAGGAGGAAGTTCTTCACAGAGAGAGTGATTGGCATTGGAATGGGCTGCCCAGGGAGGTGGTGGAGTCACCGTCCCTGGGGGTGTTCAAGAAGAGACTGGATGAGGCACTTAGTGCCATGGTCTGGTTGACTGGATAGGGCTGGGTGATAGGTTGGACTGGCTGATCTTGGAGGTGTCTTCCAACCTGGTTGATTCTATTCTATTCTACTCTATTCTATTCTATTCTATTCTATTCTATTCTGAACAATATCCTTGTCTTAGAAACAATAATGGTGACAATGCTCTTTGACTATTATTAGTTCTCAATTTCAGCCTGTATTTAGAGATTTCTCCTCTACTTAGCTGAGTTAAATGCAAGATTGTCTTTCTGTCCCTAAACCCAAGCTTTTGAAACTCACTTTATTATTTAGTGCAATATGTTATATTTTCATAGGTGTAGTCTGCATCTCAGATAACACACACTCTTCTAAAAGTACCAGGCCTTGACAAAAGCACTTAGGTAAAAGGTAGATGATGTGAGGAAGAAGTAAGAAAACTACAGGGAAATAAGAGCTCTGGACTAATTCCAAAAGCAACCCACTCTTATAAAACTACTCATGAGTAATTTTACCTGCTTGTTTATTTTAAAGAAACTGAAGTTCTACATGTGATAAAAAAGTGAGACTTTGAACTGTTACCAGTTTCTTTCCAATGTATCATTACTCTTCACAGTTTTGTAATGTCCAATTGCCAAAACACTTGTATCAAAATTTTTTGTTATCAGTACCTGTCTTTATAAATATAGCTCCAAATTCTGCTGTTGTCTTTATACATCCAAATTCTGTTGAAAAGCAGTTCCACCCATGGTGCTCTCTGAAACAGTTAAAGCCTTCCACAGAGCCATTCATGCTGCATGAATTGATGGATAGCTACATGCCAAGTTAAGCCATTCTTTTTTGAGTTAGGCAAAAGATTATGACTGATGCCATTTAGAATGTCAAATTTCCAATATGTGTCTTCCTCCAAAGTGCCCTAATAAGTTTTGCACATTACTATTATCACCACACATTCTTACACATTAATTACCTAGACTCAATGACTGCCCCCACAACTGGGGAGTGGAGATCTGTAGCTAGTGGAGTCCCCCAGTGCTGGGTTCAGTCCTGTTCAACATCTTCCTCAATGACACTGATGAGGGGGCAGACACACAGAGTCTGCTCAGCAAGTTTGCTGATACCAAATTGAGAAGCTTGGCTGAGACACGTGGAGGCTGTGAGACCATTCGGTGAGACTTGGACAGACTGAGAGCTGGGCAGAGAGGAACCTAATGAGGCTCAACAAGGGCACATGTGGAGTCCTGCACATAGCAAGGAGTAATAAACTGCACCAGTACAGGCTGGGAGGTGATCTGCTGAAGAGCAGCCCTGTGGAAAAGGACCTCAGAGTGCTGGTGGACAAGAAGCTATCCATGGGGTAGCAATGTGCCCTTGTGGCCAGGAAGGCCAATGGGATCCTTGACTACATTAAGAGGAGTATGGCCAGCAGATTGAGGGAAGTTCTCCTCCTCCTCTACTCTGCTCTGCTGAGACCTCACCTGGAATATTGCCTTCAGTTTTGGCCTCCCCATTTCAGGAGGAAATGGGATCTACTCAAAAGAGTCCAATGGAGGGCTATGAAGATGATGAAGGGGCTGGAGCATTGCTCTGTGAGGAGAAGCTGAGGGACCTGGGGCTTTTTGCTCTGGTGAAGGCTGAGAGAGGATCTAATCAATGTTTATAAATATCTGAAGGTCAAGAGGGAGGGAAAAACTCTTCTCAGTTGCATCCTGTGATAGGGCAAGGGGTAATAGCTGTAAACTACAGTACAGGAAATTCCACCATAACATGAAAAAGAACTTATTTTCTGTAAGGGTAACAGAGCACTGGAACAGTCTGCCCAGAAAGGTTGTGGAGTCCTCTTCTCTGGAGACTTTCAAGACCCATATGGATACATTCCTGTGCAACCTGAGCTGGCTTCAATGTTCCCGCTCTGTCGGAGGGCTTGGTCTCAATGATCTATAGAGGTCCCTGCCTACCCCTAACATTCTGTGATCTTGTGTATGACTTTAAAGTTCATCCTCCGTTCTAATGCTATCACAGACTGCGCTCTCCTCAAATCACGGAAGTAAGTACTTTTAATTATCCGCTTGTACCAGGAGTGAGGAGGTGCTGCTTCTTGTCTGCTCAGGGAATGAACCCAGTCCTGACAGCTGCTCCTGTACCGCCACCTAGTGGGGAAGAACCAAGCTGCGCTGGGGCCACACACCTACGGTCCCAGCGTCACTGCCGAGGGCCCCAGCCTCTGTGCGCAGCATCGAGCCGTACACTGCGCACGGAACGTCGCGTTCCGCAGACGTGCACGTAACGCAGCTGAACTTCATGAGAGCAAGTTCATGACTGACTGCCCTAGTTGATATATTTCACGTGTAGCCTTGGGCAACCTGATCTATTTGGAGGTGTGCCTGCTTACTGCAGTGAGGTTGGGCAAGACTACCTTTAAGAGTACCTTCCAACCCGATGCAGTCTGTGAACCTGTATCTTTATGTGCTAACATAAGGTAATTCTCAGATAGGAGACGGAACCTAATGTTAGCTCAGAGATGTTAATACATACATACATACATGCATGTCTAACAGCCCTGGGTATGTTACCTTTTTTTAACCTTCTTAATAGCTGATCTTCCATACACTGTCAAAGGGCATCATTTGTCTCTTCACGTGTCACTAGAGAGTTTGGGGTTCCTTTTTCTGACCCAAATATGCATTTCCATAACAAAATACTCTTCTTGTAAATGCAATCCTTAATGCTGAATTTCTGTTAAAGAAGGCATCTGGCAGGTGCCTTGAGTGATACTCAGTTTAAAGCAAAAAGATATTGTTATGGACAAATTAAATATGAACTAAGGCTGGTCCTGATGCCTTCTCCAAGGAAAAGTTTAACACTGTTTGGAAAGACTGAGTCCTGAGTAGAAACAAATCTTTTACACTATCTCCTTTACTTAGGAAGGAAGAAAAATAAGCTGTGGATTTAAAAAACAAACAAACAAACCAAAAAAAACACGACAACACCAAACCCCCCCAAAATCACAGTCAATTGTGAGGCTGCAGTTTGAGAATAAAAAGACTGATTGGAGAGGAGATTGACAGAATCAACCATCTCTTGAAAAGTTCTCAGGGTTTCCAGCACTGCCTCATGTGAAAATGAAAGTTCTATGTTTGACTGAAGAGATGTAAACAACAAACTTAATTGACTGACTACAGCACCCTCGTTTATCTTTTAATTTTTTAACTAGGATCTCTAAGCAAACTCAGGCATTTCTCATATGCATTGTATTACGCAAAATCTTGCCACTTCTTGTTGATATTTTGCAAAGTTATTTCCTTATTTTTTTATTTCTAAGGGTTGTGGTTACAGTTGTACACCACATATCCTTTTCAGGTTAGAAAATCAGGCCTAATGTTGAAATACAGACCAAATGTGCAAAACACTTTTCAGACAATAAGTTATACAGTTGAGGGGGGTTGGGGAGGGGGGAAGAATTTCATATATATAAAAATATACATAAAATCTTTCAATTCCTCATTTATTATAGGAAATACAACAACAACATTCATTAATTGTTAGACACTGGCACAGCCTATTCACCATGTAGGAGCTGCAATTCATACCTAGATGTTGAGGTGCTGGAAGGTGTCCAGAGAAGGGCAACAAGGCTGGTGAAGGGCCTGGAACACAAACCCTATGAGGAGAGGCTGAGGGAGCTGGGGGTGTTTAGCCTGAAGAAGAGGAGGCTCAGGGGTGTCCTCATTGCTCTCTACAACTACCTGAAGGGTGGTTGTAGCCAGGTGGGGGTTGGTCTCTTCTGACAGATAACCGGCAACAGAACAAGGGGACACAGTCTCAAGTTGTACTGGGGGAAATATAGGCTGGATATTAGGAGGAAGTTCTTCATTGAGAGAGTGATTGGCATTGGAATGGGCTGCCCAGGGAGGTGGTGGTGTCGCTGTCCTGGAGGTGTTCAAGAGAAGACTGGATGAGGCACTTAGTGCTATGGTTTAGTTGACTGGTTAGGGCTGGGTGCTAGGTTGGACTGGATGATCTTGGAGGTCTCGTCCAACCTGGCTGATTCTATCCTATCCTATTCTATTCTATTCATATACCTTAGAAGGCTTGAAGAGAAAGCACTCCTTCATGTCCTGCAGGGGACATGGACTTCTTCCAGAAGTTCTACCAGAACTCTGTCCACATGTTCCCTCCTACCAACACATGCCAAATAAGATGAATAACTAGGACTAAAAAGAAACTATTTTCTTCTTCGTTTACTTCAGTTTACACATCTTTATTCCTATAGACTGTAAATGAGTCTTACTGTACAGTTCATTGTGGTTCAGAACATTTTGCTATAGGAATTAGAAAATAAAACAACCAAGAAAGGTCCACAGAAAAACATCAATCTAGGGAAGATGTCAAAGATTGAAAATACTGAAAGAAAAACAATTGCAGACATAAGGTTAGGCAAAACTGGAAAAGAATAAAACCAAAACCGAAACAAAACAAAACCACAAACCAGTGCTGCAAACCCAGGAGACAATGTGAGAAGGGGAAAGGGGTTTATAGGGTTAAAGACAGCTGAGAAACTGAACAAAGAACAGAATAAGGCAATATATTCTTTTTACATGCTTTTATTTAAGATAGGTTTTTTCAGAGATTGGATTGCTTTTTGAGGAGAAGCAGAGAAATGGAGTTGATGAAAATTTTATCTAACCCTCACACTATGTTATATTAAAAGGTAAGTAAATTTCCTGCAATTTTCTTTAATTCCCCAGCATTTGCAATTGGGAAAGACTACATACAAAAATCCATACCGTCTTAACACAGACAACAAGTTAACCACATAAATTGACAAATGCAGGTTAGGAGCCCAGGTTTCTCATCTGAACTCATCTGTCTTCAGTTATTGCTCAAGAGGTTAAAACAAATAAACAAATAAACTCCACCACAAAACGAAAACCACCCAGCCACACAGTTGTTTCTGAAAGGTGACTTGGCTCACCAGAGGCGCAGCTGCCCTCCACTGAGGGCCATGCACCACCTCAAGGAGTGAGGAGATAGCTGACCTGGGGTGGCAAGACGGCACCATGCGGGGCTTACACAGCTCTCCACTGGAAAACTTTCAAAAGAAAGGGGAGAGAGTTTCACCTATGCAGTATTACAACACTCATTAAGAAGAAAAACATGTTGGATAACTGCATCCGATGGCTTTTAAGTACACCTCGAGAGTTTGTAATCGTTTACTCCATTTCACATTGTTTATGTGAGACAGTTTTTACAACTCTGACTTGTTTGCGGTATTTTAAGTGTGACAGAACTTGCGACAACATCCAAGTCTCTGGGAAAAACAAACAAACCAACACGCAAACAACTTTGTGCAAAGGTATGTTTGGGTTTGGCATAAAAGGAGTTAAAAATTGAGCGTCGGCGCCGAGGCACTCAGTGGACTGTTCCATTACCTGGGGAGGAGGGGAATCCACTTACACATTGTTAAATCGCTGGCTACAAAACTAATGACAAATTTCAAAAGGAGACTTTAAAACAGTCGTTTTAAAGTACGAGGAGCGGGTCCACGAATTGAAAGAGATGAACCTGAGGCAAAATGCTGAAGGCACCTCTCCCCTTTCTCCTGTGCGGGTAAGTTCCACTCAGCCTGGTTTGAGGGAGGAGGCGAGGCGGCACCCCGGTAGCGTGTTTGGGGCTGGTAGGGCGCTTTAGGAGCTTTTAGGTCGACTTTCTTTCTTCCTTCCGGACTCAACAGACGGTTTCCCCTCACTGGTGCAGCAGCTGCTCATTACAGGCCTGGCCTCGTTGTCCTGAACGAGACTCGGTGAAAAAAACGGGAGGGCATGGGAGTGGTGATGGGAAGGGGTTTGAAGTGACAAAGACGCAGGAAGCGGCGACCGCGTAGTAGTCTGGAGTGCCGCTCAGTCAGGAGCCCAATGGCTTTCCTTGGTGTAAATAATATACTCTGACATACTGAGCCAAAAGCTATTCAGTAGAAGTGGAATAGCAAACAGGCTTGACTACATCGAGTCTCGAGCGCAAACGCGTATATCCCGACCCGATTTCATACCAAGTGTTTGAGAACTGGGGGCTGAGTGGCCGAGACCCACCACAGGCAGTTCTCAGCAACATGCCCGGGAGTTGAGAGCTTCTCCAGACATCTGATTACAGCAATCTTTTGGGGTATCAGATATACCGTGTTCTTTAGGATTGATTTAAAACATCAGTCTAGAGAAAACCTACCTTTTTTTTTTTTTTGTAATTACTGTAATTATATTGTGACATCTTTGATTTCGATGCCTGTAATAATTTCTCAAGTGAGTTCTTTGATCATCACCTAGACAGAAGGAAACAGAGTCACGAAGTAGACGGTTTAAGAGCAGCTGTTAGTGATAAACATGGGAGCTTTCCATCATACTGGAAATGTTTCCATAGAATCACGAGCATGTGCAGTGCTTCCTGTGCAACTATAGAATGGCAATCCCATCTCCCCTGAGAAAATCTGAAACTTAAAAGCAAACCAAAACTGCACAGAAAAAAAAAAAAAAAAGGACAGAATAAGAGCTTAAAATGAGGTGAACAGAAGAGGTATTGTCTTTGGGAAGCTAAACTAATCAAAATAACAACAACAGCATTTTCTTCTATATGATTAATATCTTGTCCCCTGAATTACTCGTAAGTGCCAGCGGAGTAGTATATGCTGTGGTAGGAGTCCACATACTTAAGAGAAACATAAAAAGCTGAGTTACATTATAATCCTCCTCTTGGTTGAACCTGTGGAACAGCACCAAAAACTTTGGTTTAATCACTGTTCTGCGCTGTTTGTTTTTTTGAGGACTTCGCTAAGCCAGCAAACTGGAACCTTTTTCTTAATCCCTGCATTAACACATTGCCAGAAATAGAATTTAATTTAAAAGTTATAGTCTGCCTTTGCAACCAAAGGAAAGTATGTGTGCTGGAGAAAAGCTATTAGATTAATAGCAATGTAACATTTTGCTTGGCACATAGGCAGTTCTAAGAACTCATCCTTTAAATTTCTACAAATGGAAACATATTCCAAGAGGCAATTAGGAATCTTAGCTATTAGTCAACAGCTACCAAAACATGTAGTTGTATTGCTATAGTCAGATTTCTACAGGTCAGTAAATTCCTTGAAATTACATGTGTAATTTTCTATTTCAGGCATTTTGGCACCAGTAAATAGCATTTTCAATTATATTTTGGGGAACTGGACAAATTATATCTATGACATGTGAAGAACACCATCCATAAACAAGTTTCATATACACGTCTCTGAACTGCTTTTAGAAGGTGGCAAAGCTGGTGGAGGCCTGGTAAGAAATATCTTCATTAAATATACACAATTGGGTTTATTATTAGGAGGGAAGGCTATTAAAGGAGTGAGAAAAAAAAGGTGTAGGTATCTGCTAATGATAATCACTTTGATACATTTTAAATGTTGATCATTCTAATGTATCAACATTATCAACATACTAACTTCATAACACCATGAAGGTCATCAGAATGCTGTATAACACATTGTTCATAATAATGAAATAAAGCCTCACAGAACAGGCTATAAATTATGTATATGACACTCCTTCCCTCATGAGACATTCTATACTTTTGAGTTAATCATTGGCGACATAGGAATACTATACATATTTCTTTTTTCAAATTCTAGCTGGTATTAATGAGACAATTTAGAAAATAAAGGGTTCATAAGAATACCAAGACTAACTGTAAAATAAAAGGTGGTTTGGGTGGTGACATATACCCAGGCTTTCTTGGAGGCTGTTCTTTTTCCAGAAAGTTTAACTGCTTCTTAGAGTGACTGTAAAGAGCACTCTACGACAGCTAGCTCTACTACTTTTTATCAGACAGCAACATGATGGGCAACAGGCCACCATAATGAAGTGAATCCTGCCCAGAAAACACACAAGCAAAAGCACAGTTATACAGATTACAGTCTTTTCATTGTATCGTCTTGCATATGAATACTTGCACTGGAATGCAGTCTTTACAGAGAATATAGAGAGAAAGCTGGCAAACGTACAAAACATTCAAAAGTCCCTCACAACTGCAAATTAACACAGTTTTTATGTAGCCATTGAATCTTTTGGCTGCAATGGTTTACACTTCAACATCTAAAGAACAGGAAAGTTCTGGTTTGTTTCAAAGATGCAGTTATTTAAAGCTGAAGCCAAGAAATATTTTAACATACATGATTTGGATTGTTGTATCTCTGTCTTAAATCTTATTTTTTTTAACTGTCAGGTTCATTAAAAATGGAGTGGCAAGGCATTTTATGCACAATACAGTGTGCTCAGATTTCTTTAATACATAGAACTACACCTTTCAGATTGTGCTGAATACAACAGTCCTTAAAGCCAATTTTTAACTGCCATGTTTTGCTGGGAGATGAATATCCACATTGATTTACTGGTCCATGAAGCTGTATTGATTTACCTTTACACCTTAAAAAAAGTGAAAAGGAAAAAAAAAATTGCCTGAATGCTTTTACCTTTCTCCCAAAATGATCCACAGTGGCCCTCACAGCTCTTGCATGAAATTGCACAGGATTTCTTTTGTGATTTATGTGCTATTCTATATCTCTGTTATAAAACTTGACAGTAAGTTGTTTTCCGAGTACCTGTCATAACCAAGACATTTGAGAGGATACAATCATATAAGGCTCAAAGTAAATAAGAAAAAACTAAAAATAAACATTGTGAGAATGCAGGAATGGTACATGGTTCCTTTCTGAAGTTCACCAATGGTCAATCCACAGAAAAGTGCCAGATTCCAGATTCCATTCAATGACTATATAATAGGCCATTTATCTTCTCTACAAAATTAAATATTAGGTCTGATCTTAAGGCTCTAACATAAAATTACTGGGGCAGTTTCCTTGTTCAACAGAGTAATCTATGAATGACCTCTTTTCTGTCATATAATTTATTTTATTATTGGATATGTTTTATAGTTTAAAATTTCATGTTTTGCATTGTCTTTTCAGACTTTGCACTGTCTATTCAGAATCCCTAGTGCCTTCCATAATAACATCGACAAGATTCCAATGAAAATACTAGAGCTTGTCTTCTGTCATTCTTCCTCCACAGAGAACTCTTATTTTTTCACAGAATCACAGAACTTTAGAGCTTGGGAAGGACCTCCAGAGATCAAGTCCAACTTCCCCTCCAAGGCAGGATCCCTAGGGTAGCTCACACAGGAATGTATACAAACAGGTTTTGAAAGTCTCCAGAGAAGGAGACTCCACAACCTCTCTGGGCAGCCTGTTCCGGTTCTCCATCACCTTCTCTGTAAAGAAGTTCATTTTCATTTGAAAACACTGACTGGAAAAGGGGAAACATAACTCCCATTTTCAAAAAGGGTAGGAAGGAGACAGGGAACTCCAGGCCAGTCAGTCTCACCTTTGTGCCCAGTAAGATCATGGAGCAGATCCTTCTGGAAGCACTACTGAGACAAAAGAATAGTGAAGAGGTGATTGGCTACAAGCAGCATGGCTTCACCAAGGGCAAATCCTGCCTGACAAACCTGGTGGCCTTCTAGGAACAGGTCACAATATTAATAGATGAGGGGCAAGCAACTGATGTCAACTGACCACGAGATGGATAAAGAACTGGCTTGATGGCTGCTCCCAAATAGTGGTTGTCAATGGCTCCATGTCCAAGTGGAGGCCAGTGACAAGCGGAGTCCCTCAGGGATCAGTCCTGGGACCAGTCTTCTTCAACATCTTTGTTGGTGACATGGACAAAGGCACTGAGTGCACCCTCAGCAAGTTTGCTGACGACACCAAGCTGTGTGGTGCTGCAGACACGCTGGAGGGAAGGAATCCATCCAGAGAGACCTGGACAGGCTGGAGAGGTGGGCACAAGCCAACCTCATGAGGTTCAACAAGACCAAGTGCAGGGTCCTGCATCTGGATCGGGCCAATCCCAAGCACAAATCTAGGCTGGGCAGTGACTGGCTGGAGAGCAGCCCTGAGGAGAGAGACTTGGGGTTGCTGGTGGATGAGAAGCTCGGCATGAGTCAGCAGTGTGGAGCAAGGCTGGAGGTGGGGAGATTCAGACCGGACATGAGGAGGAAGTTCTTCAGCATGAGAGTGGTGAGAGTCTGGAATGGGTTGACCAGGGAGGTGGTTGAGGCTCCATCCCTGGAGGTGTTTAAGGCCAGGCTGGACGAGGCTACACCTCCGGGGATGAGGCTTCCACTATCTCCCTGGGCAACCTGTTCCAGGGTCTCACCACCCTCATGCTGAATAACTTCCTAACATCCAGTCTGAATCTAACCATTTCTAGCTTCATTCCATTCCCCCTAGTCCTGTCACTGTCATCCTGAAAAGTCCCTCCTCAGCTTTCTTGTGGGCTTAAGATACTGAAAGGCCACAACAAGATCACTTCAGAGCCTTCTCCTCACCATACTGAACAGCCCCAACTCCCTCAGTCTCTCCTCATGGGAGAGGAGTTCCTGCCCTCTGATCATCCTCACGGTCCTTCTCTGGACACCTTCCAGCAGATCCATATCCCTCTTGAAATAGGGATGGAACTAGACACAGTATTCCAGGTGAGGTCTCACCAGTGCAGAGTAGAGGAGGAGGATCATATATTTTGTGAAAATTCCTTAAGTACATTTTCAAAACAGTACTGTCTACATGAAGATCTTTAATTCCTGGTTTTGAAAGATTCATTAAAATACTCCTTTAAGAACAAGTCTTAGAATAACTTATCATCCAAATCACTTGGATGGGAGCTTAGGCATTTGCTTAGGGTGGAAGACACTACCTCCACTGATATCAAAGTGAGTAGGATTAGGTTCTGAAGATTTATCTTGAAACTTGTAGTTGATTTTCAGGACTATATAGGTATGGATTTACCAGGGAAATTTAGAGAGCTTTGCCCTTGTGCACTGTCAGCAGCTTTGCTCAGTGCAGTATATGCTCCTTAGTGGGCTACAGTCATAGTTGTATGATTGTATAGTTCCTTCCATACAGATTAGGACTATCTTTACTCTACTTAGATTAAGACCTTGAACATAAACAATGTTCATATGTTTTCAGGCAATATTCTGTGATACTTGCTTAATCCCTTTTCTGGCCATTTCAGGCATAATGAGATGAATCCCAAGCACACTAAAGTATTTATTTGAAACAAAGTGAGCCTTCATTCTGCATTAAATTGTTGTGAGTGGACCTGTGAAGGCAAAAGGAATACAAGGAAGCACTTGTGAGAATGCAGTTGAAGAATCAGATCTTTTTTAAAAAGTGGATTGCAATAATCACACAAACCCATACAGAATTACTATTATTGAAAGAGACTTTAAGACCATCAGGTTCAACTATTATCTAACTCTAATATCTAATAAAATAAAAATTTAGTTTCCTTTGAAGAAAAAAAGAAAATTCTGATTTGCTGACGTGTGTTACACCACCACTCTCTAGGTGAACTAATCTCTAGGTTGTTTTCTTGTGCAGGTAATAACATAGTACTCAGGCAAAATAGCCATTTCCACAAATTATTTTAGTTGAATAGGATTTTAAAAGCATAAAATGCTCCAGTGACATTCTCACTAGAAAATTCTGACTGAAACAGCAGATAGATGCTGTGTCTCAGTTTTGTTTGTACTGACTAAATGGTATTTGGCATTTGAAAAGGAAATTTTCAGCATTAACATTTTATTTACACGCTAAGTGACCAAATAAGAAAAAAAAAATAGCAAATAAATAAATTACTCAAATCAGAGAAAGACTCCATTGACATGAAATGGTAACAATCTGTTAGAAGTAGACTGAAGTGGTATTCCTGGGTTAACCTCCTATTTTTAGAATCACATTTTCCTGTGCATTCCTAGGTATGTACGTCCACACATATATGGGTATGTGAACTCCAAATATCTAGTCCATTAATATTTCCCCTCTTGAGTTTAATACGGTGTAACTAAGTGCAAAGATGAACATACTTAATTTACTACACCCAGTTTTTTTTGCCTTCATTTCAAATGGGTAACTTGAAGTTCTAAGTGCACAAACAATTATAGGATTGAGGCTTTTCATATTAACTTGGAATAAAGGTTATTTTTTTTTCCAAAGTGTACTTAGCTCTGTCACCATTAAACTTACATGAGCACATACCATGTAGATTTTGTATTTCCAGTACTGAATTACTCTATTCTCCAAGGCTATTGTCTTGTCCGTGCTGTGACACAAAAACACATATCTTTGTAAAACGAAATTTGATTCGTCCACCGCTGTGAATTTAAATAGTTATTTGAGCTTGAGAGAAGCATTTCAAATTTGTGTTAAAGATGTTATTCAGGAGATCCTAAAACTGGGAAAGATTCAAGTACATTGATGTAAGATACTGTAATTCTGTGCAAATAATACCCAGCCAGAGATGAACATGTCTGTTTATATGTCACAGGGTATTTACAGTCGTCTCCAGCTGTAATGCTGAATCCTGAAGTCCACAGACAAGCAAGACTTGTTCTATACATCAAAGGATTTTTTGTTCATGGACAGAGGAGCAAAACG
This sequence comes from Tricholaema leucomelas, assembly GCA_013400475.1. NCBI lineage: Eukaryota > Metazoa > Chordata > Aves > Piciformes > Lybiidae > Tricholaema lacrymosa > Tricholaema leucomelas. Next base: position 21,863 of record WAAF01003274.1, on the reverse strand, counting down.
ACATAAGTGAGTACAATGACACGCAGCTATTTAATAGGATATAAATGCTTCTTCACTATTATTCTGCGCTATGATTATTCAATTTTACCTGTACAGAGCAGCATCAGAAAATCTGTCAGATTAAGATATTCTCTTTCGCCAAACACGCCTTCACAACACAAAACGAAAATACTTCCCATTAAATCTGGTGGTGGTGGGGGAGCATCATCCTCCTGCGGAAGACCCTTCACCCGAACATCAATATTCCCCCCCCGCCCCGTGCTCGTCCAAAAGGGGTTGTTTTTAAAAGCCACTCCAGTTCGGTATGTCCACCTGGAAATGTCTCGCCCCGGCAACGATTTCTGCATCGGTTGTTTCAGTTCCTACACCCACAGAGAAGGATATGAGCAGTAACAGCGACTCCAGCGTCTGTCCCGGGTCTGACACACATCAGCCGCTGGGGTTGGGGGGATACTGCCGGCTCTGTGGGTTCATGTTGAGGCACCTTTTTAGGTATGCCTCCTGCGAGGCGGCATTTTGCAGTCCTCCTCCCCACCGTCGTTAGGAATGGCAAAAATTAAGACGCAAAACGTATGGGTTTTTTTGCAGTGGTCACTTCTTCGCGAATCGCTGGCTGCCTTCCTTTCAGCGCAGTTCTAAGCGTAAACTCCGGTCTTGTTCCGTCTATCAGAAGGGAGGGGAAAGAAAAAAAAAAAAAAAAAAAAAAGAAGAAGAATAGCAACTTAGGCAGCAGCCGAAGGGGTGGGGAAAGCGAGAGAGCCGCGAAGGCTCAGCTGTGCCCGGCGCTGCCAGGCGAGGCGAGTCGCGGCGCGACCAGGAGAAGAGAGCTGCTCCAACTGCAGCGGCGTTGGGAGGGGAGCGGCACGGCGCCGAGCAGCGCAGTGGCGACGGCGGAAGCGGCTCTGGTTGTGTGAGGGAGCGAGCGAGCGAGGAGGAGGCAGCGGAGGGAAGGGGGAGGCTGTTGGTGTTTGGCGCCGGTGGAGGGAGTCATTCCTGCAGCTGCACTTCCGGTCGGCATTTTGTTCTGAGAGGGAGCGAGAGAGACACACACAGGATCCTTCCCCTTCCTCCTTTCCCCCTACCCCCCCCCCGCTCGGTACCGACTCACCGTGCCCAGGCTGCCCCCTCCCCCCGCCCTCCTGCACTCGCATACACAGAGGGAGCGGCGGCGGCGGCGGCCCCTTGGCAGCGCAGGCCGCCCCCTACCCCCCCGGCCACCCTTCCCCTCCCCCACGGCTCGGAGTGTGTCTCGGAACCGGTTCGGCGCGACCCGACCCATGTTGATGTTGTGAAGCAGGCTCAGGGGGAAAAGATTTGTCTCGGCCGCTCGCCCCCCGGCTCTACATGTTCGCTGCACTGAGGAGGAGACGGAAGAGGAGCCAGCCCCCCTCCCGGCCCGGATTATTGTTGTTATATTATCTCCCCTCCTCCTCTTGCTTCGCGGCGGCGGCGGCCCAGCGGCGGCGGCGGCGGCTTCTCTGAGGAGGGAGGGGGGCGGATTTCTCTCCCCCTCTCTCAGATTCTCGTTGGATTCAGACGCCGATTTGCTCAGGTAATCCCCCCTCCTTGTCTCCCCTTCCTCTCCCTGCCCTCTCCAGCAGCGGGTCGGGCCTTCCAGCCCAGGCGGCCCAGCACCACCGGGAACAGAAGGAATTAGCTGTTATCCAAGGTAGAGAGGAATAAGTAGCGACCAGAGGTGTTTATTTCTGAGGCCCCCTTTCTGATCGCTTGGGTTTGGTGGAGGAGATTGTTTCTTCCCGGGCTGCTGGGAGGCCCGGGCCCGGTGGAGAGCGCAGGCCCGCCGGCCAGCGCCTTTACTCTAGCTCGGGGATTAGAAAGGCGAAGCGGCTTCCCAGTGACAGGCCTCAACCCGGAGAGGAGCAGCAGGAGGAGGAAACAATACAATTAGCCGCAAATGCACACTGATCCGTTGCCATATTTACAACTTCACCTAGGGCAAGGAAGGAAGGTCCCAGTGCAGACAACCCTCTGAAGTGGGGAAGGAGTTGAGTGGAGAAATAGAGGATGAGAGACAATGTAAATACCCAGGAACAAAAATACCACCTCTCCTCGCTGTTGCTTTCCCCATCTAACCAACTGCATTTGAACATTCAAAAGTTTAGATGCTTATGGTTTATAATGTACAGAGGTTTAATCTCTAAAAAATACAGCGATTGATTAGTGTGTTTAGTAATTAGTATATTTATAGCATAAAACCAATGCTTGTAGGCTAATTGACAACACGGACACCTGCAGACTCAGGAAATACAGATAGGCAAGCGTATTGTGTCAGGTACTCCACACAGTCTCAGTGTTTGTGCTGTATACAGGAATAGGTACTGAATTCAGAAGAAATACTATGTTATGCTTCTAACAAATGGAAAACAGAAGAGGGATTGTGTGTAAAGTGCTGTATTTATGACTTAGGTGACCAAGATGAAGGTGAGGTCTTACCCAAAGTGCTTGAGAATCAAACATAAATTTAATCAAAAGTGAGGAAGCCTTAAAAAGTGTCATCCTTTCTTGTCAGGCAATATCAGTTTGAGATCCTGAGGTTGTTATTGGCTGTTTGTGTCCATGATGTTTGAATATGTAATTAGGTGTCATTTTAACAGGTCAAATGTGTTTTGCAAATGACTGTTGATTAAGTGTCAGGTCTTTATACATAAAAGGTAGCCAGTTTACAGTAAGGTAAGTTTTGGATATATGTGATAGATGAGAGTGTTACTAAAAATTTAGATAGATTTAAACCAGACACCCTGTGAACTTGTAATTTTCTTAGAGAAATTGCATAATTTAGGGACATTTTAGGATACGAAGTTTCATCTTTCATATAGAAAGAAAATTTGTTAATGGCAGACAAGTATCGATTACATCGTTTGTCTGTTTCTCAGGAGTTTTTGAGTTGTTCCAGCAAATCAGTTGTAATTACAAATTGTTAATGTGTCTAACAGAGTAACTTTTTAATACATTGTGGTTAGTCTTACAATAAGACTGTGCTGTCCTGCTCCTGAGTGCATTGATACATGTTTTAAAGGGTGAAGTTAATATAGCTGTCACGTAGAAGGCGTGTTTTTAATGCTGTAAATCCGTGTAGTAGTCAGTAGCGTGTCCATGATTTGTATTGGTCAGGGAGCAGTTTGAATTTTAAAAAGCCTGAAGATCCTGCGGAGCCCCAATCCCGGCCTCCCTCCCTCCCACTAATCTCCCATTCCTGTCTTTGTGCTGCCTGGTCCTGTTAGACACTGTTTGCAACAGGGCCTCGGGCCTGTGTGCGTGAAGAGAAACCATTTACTCTTCGAAAAAGAAGCTTTTTATCTTTAAACTTCGTGAATTGCAGAGGGAGCCACTAGTTGTCTCTATCTGTCCTTATTTCAGTGTGTAGCGGAAGAATTGCTGTTTTCTTTTGGTCTGTAGCATGCGTAGAGGCCAAGTGTAACTGCTTTACAGGAAAGAAAGGACTGTGCAGAAGTAGTTGTAGTTCTTGGGTAGTTTTCATCATAAGGAAGCGACATTAGCTCTGGCATTTCTTTTGTCGTCTGTTACAAACAGCTCTCGTTTTAACAAAAATGAGTTTATTAACCTAACAACAGCAAACTTCTCTGACTTATTTTTTGCTTAAGGGGGTTTGCTTTAAGTATACCACATATGAGCAGGAAATGAGCTACTGTACTTATGTAGTTCCTGTCAAGTTTATCTTGCCAAGGTTGTGTTGACAGCACTACTTTTTTTTTTTTTTTTTTTT
>WAAF01003274.1:0-18076 GCA_013400475.1 Tricholaema leucomelas | reverse complement strand
ATTTTTTAAAATTAAAAATAGCTATATTTATAGAGGGAAATCAAGATGCTGTCTGATTTTTAATGAGTTTATTGGTTTTATTCTGAGCCGTACATGATTAGACCTGAGCTAGTTGCTTTATCACAATTCGTGTAATTGTAAATTTCTTTATCTCAGAGAAATGTTTAGCATACAGAAATATTTAATGTGAAAACGTTTGTAAGATTACTTATTTTTTGTTTAGATTTTTTTTGTCACATTTTAGAGTTTGTGTGTTTAAGCGGTATTGTTGCTTTCTCACTGCTTTTTCTATTACATTACAATTTTATACTGGTCCACTATTTTATCACAACAGATAGCTGCCTAAGGAGGATTAACACACTTTTTTTGTGTTATAGAAATACAAAACTAAGAATTCTCAAGATGTTAATTATAACAGTTATTTTAAGTGAAAGGGGAAAATACTTCTTATTATCTTCTGATTTGTACATTTGGCTACCTTGTACATTTGGATTTGTTTCCTGTGTACAATTTTTTTTTTTTCCTCTCAAATTCTTAAGTATTTTGCCTGAAGTTATGTGGGGGAAAAATACTTTTGCTACCTTATAAAGCTATTTTTGAGAGGTTTTTGCAATTTACATTAAAATACTTTTTTTTTTCACTTAAAAAGTTTAAATTTTGATTTAAGAGAAACAGAACAGACCCAAAGAAGAAAAATTACATCACTACACACCTTTGCAGATCACTATTCTATATAAGAATACAGATATCCCCAGGCAATCTTAGTGCATGTTTGAGACTCTATGTATATTAAAGTTCATGTGACTCTTCTTGCAGCCAGAGCAATAGATAATAATTTCCTTAAGACAGACACACTTTTTTTGGTTGTGTTTGTATAATGATTAAAGTAATGTGACTTTAAATGTTTTATGTGTGTAGTCCTCTGCAACATAAATAGTCTATGTTTTGAAGGACAGAAGATGCAAAATAGTCAATGTGAATTGATTTTAGCCAGGGCGTGGTATAACAAGTTTTCTGTTGCAGACTTCCTTTGCTTAGTGGCAAGTGTGATACTTTTATGTGTATATTATATTACAACATGTTAAAAGTCATGATACTGAATTTATATTAACATTTTATAGATATTGCACAGGAAATGCAGAGTTAGTGAATAATTTCTGTAACTGGAAAGAATTATACTCCAAATATCTAGACCTAGGAAAGAACTTAAATCATACAATTTAGAAAATATAATGCTTTCTAGAAATTATTCTAGAGGAGTGAATAGTATGTGTGGACTCTGACAACTGTGATGGGTGTACATAATTGGAAAAAATAAAGTGTTGGTTTTAGAATTTAATGTCTGGTAGGTATGAGGTAGGTCACCCGCTGTTAGGGTAGGTTTTTAGTGTTACAGAATACAGCACTGGAAATGCTTATCATTGAAAAAAAAAAAAAGTCCATTTCAGTATGATGCTGCTTATTTTCAATTTTGGTTTTCATATGCCTTCATTAAAAGCGGTACGAGTCAGGTTAATTTCTGATTTTGAATCATCAGCAGTAACGAACATTCAGTTGTGCAGAGACACTTGAAGGGCTTGAAATTGATGCTACTTGTGTGTAATTGCTAATAACTCTGTGCAATAATGATCCTTTTTAACAGTCAAGAAGGGAAGTCCTTTGGAAATGACAGTTGGTAAAGGTCTTTACTCTAAAAAAACTTCATTTTAATTAATCTATATTTGTGGGGTTTATTTTCTTAGTGTTACAAGCATACCTCTTAGTTGCTGATTCTAACCCCTAAAGTACATGAGAGAAGGGCTTTATATTGGCATATTCTGTACCACAGAAGTGAGGAAGCTGTGACTGATGAGATTGTGCAGGACCTGTAGTTTGTGTCTCACTTCCTGTTCCTACTGCTTGCAATGAGAAAATCTCACTAACAAAAGGGAGGAGAGGAAGGATTTTGGTCCATCTGTATGTAGAAATTAAATGGAACTCCAGCAAATTGAATATGACTGTTGATACTGTACTTGAAGATGACTACTTGGTTTACAGAAATAACTATAAGAAACAAATATTGAGGACTATTTTCAGGTTAAAGTCAGGGGAAAAAAATGTAGTAAAGTTTATTCTTATGGCTTTTAGTATTTATATCAGTTCATATTAAGTGGCTTTGCAGTCAGAGATCTCAAAATTCTTTATATGGGTACACTTCATAATTTTCCAGGTTACTGTTGTGGTTTGATTTGCAGTGCTTTTTTGCCTTTTGTAGCAGTGTGTATATATAGACATGCTGTGAATTTCAGAAGAGGAGTGTCAAAAATGCTAGGCTGCAAAAGTGAGGGACTTAGATCAAGAAATAGTGGGATAAGATTACAGAAAGATGTGTAACTCAACCCTCTTCTCCATACATTGGGCCCTTAACTGTATTATTATGTCCCCCACTCAGTGCCTCATACAGTACAGGGGAAATGTCAGCTGATTGGTGTAGTGTGATAACCTAGTTTATATATTTGTTTGTCATTCAGTGTGCAGCCTGCAGCCTTATTACTTGCTGTACACATTCCAGTCTTTCCTGATTGTGTCTATCTTCTAATTAGTAGGAATTATCTGAAAATAAATATCTATACTTCACAAACACTAGAAAACATTTTATTTATACATTTGTAAAATATTATTTCCATTTTACAGATGAAAGGCTGAAACTGAGTCAAAATAGTGAATTTTAAAAGTGCTTATGAATCTTCTGTAATTTGACATGCTTTATTATTCCTATTTTTAGAGTTTTTTTAACAGCACTTAGTTCATAACATTGTTTTCTCTGACTTTATTTCTGATTGTGAGTACTCTGCAATTCAGTGTATCAGGCTTGTTGTTTCTTATACTGTATCCCTGAGAGGTATAGAATGGAATTTTGCTGATGGCCCTAGCGATCTATTAAGTTTCATCTGTCTTGCTCACACCAACAGCTGGAAGTTAACACATTTCTTATATGAAAAATTAGAAAGAATCACCTTCTGTACTGTGAAGAAACTAAAAATAACTTAAAGTTTATCAGGAAGAAAGGAGACAACTAGATAAAAATCCAGATCCCACAAGCAATTAAATGGCTTGTCTACAGAAGTGGAGACAGAGATTCAAACTACTATATTCTGTTACCCTCCAGGCTTACTAGTTTCTGCTGGAAGTTATCCTAAGCATTGGTTATTGCCTGTTAGGGTAAAACTGCCTCTTAAACTGATAATTGTTGCAGTTAGTGTAATCAGATTCAAGGGAAACCACTGTAGCCTGGTGGGCAGGCCATTGGCATTGCGATGTCACTCTGTGGCTCTGTTAAGAAAGCAAGACGCTTATAAGGTGTAGTAAGTTTGTTCCTAGCTGTAACATTGCTTCTGGGATGTAGGAAGTCCAGGTTCAAATGCCTACTCTGAACCAGAAAGAGAAGCTCTTGAGATTTTTTTCTCATCATACGGCTTTTTATGTCATATATTTTAGGCATGGTCCAGAGGCTGTGAGTTTGTTATAGAACAGTAGAATATGTAGTGCTCAGCTTTTTTTTTTTTTCCCCTCTCTTTTTTTTTTTCGAAGGCTTTTTGTGTGTTTTTCGGGTTTTTTTTGTTTTGTTTTTTTTTTTTTTTCCTATATATTTAGTTGTAATGGAAGTTTTCTGTGAAAATAAGTTTGGTAGGTTGGTTTATTCAACTTCTCAAAATTTTATTTAGAAAAATAGCAGTTTCCAGCAAAAGATCTTTTGGATAAGAAACTTTTTAATCAATTGGATAAGTTAACTATGTTTGGTTTTTTGTTGTTTGTTTGTTTGTTTTTTTTTAACTCTTTGGTGAAAAAGTGTAGCCACTGAACAATAGAATGGTTTTGTTTGAAAAAGACTTCTAAGGTCATTGAGCCCAACTGTTGATCTAACACCACCTTTAAACTATATCCCATCTCCCAGAGTGCCATGTCTGTATCTTTTTTGAATACCTTCAGGAACCACCTCTCTGGGCAGTTGATTCCAATGCCTGACCACTCTTTCAGTAAAGAAATTTTTCCAAATGTCCATTTCAAACCTCCTGTGGTACAATCTGAGGCCATTTCCTCTCATAATATCAATACTGGGGAGGAGAAACTGGCCCTCACATCACTACAACGTCCTTTCACATTGTTGCAGAGAGAAGTGAAGTCTCCTCTCAGCCACCTCTTCTCCAAATTAAGCAATCCCAGCTTCTCAGCTGTTCTTCATAAGACTTGTTCTGCAGACCCTTCACCAGCTTCTTGAGAACTTGGCACTTGGCCATGCTGAAGACCTTATAATTGGCCTCAACTCATTGATCCAGCCTATCAGAGCCTTCCTGCCCTCCAACAAATCAACACTCCCACCTAACTTGGTATCATCATGTGCATACTTACTGAGAGTGCTGTCTGTTGTCTCCTCAATATACTCTATGGCTGAGAGCAGCCCTGAGGAAAAGGACCTGGGGGTCTGGGTTGATGAAAAGCTCAACATGAGCTGGCAGTGTGCACATGCAGCCCAGACACCAACCCTGTGCTGGGCTGCATCAAGAGAAGTGTGGCCAGCAGGGCAAGGGAGGTGATTCTCCCCCTTTACTCTGCTCTCGTCAGACCCCACCTGGAGTACTGTGTGCAGTTCTGGAGCCCCCAACGCAGGAAGGGTATGGAACTGCTGGAGCGGGTCCAGAGGAGAGCCACGAAGATGCTGAGAGGGCTGGAGCAGCTCTGCTATGAGGACAGGCTGAGAGAGTCACAGCTCTTCAGCCTGGACAAGAGAAGGCTTCGAGGAGACCTTAGAGTGGCTTTCCAGTATCTGAAGGGAGCCTACAGGAAGGCTGGGGAGGGACTATTGACAAGGTCTAGTAATGTCAGGACGAGGGGGAATGGGTTTAAGCTGGAAGAGGGGAGATTTAGACTGGATGTTAGGAGGAAGTTCTTTACAGTGAGGGTGGTAAGACACTGGAACGGGTTGCCCAGGGAGGTTGTGGATGCTTCCTCCCTGGAGGCGTTTAAGGCCAGGCTGGATGAGGCCTTGAGCAGCCTGCTCTAGTGGGAGGTGTCCCTGCCTATGGCAGGGGGTTGGAGCTGGATGATCCTTGAGGTCCCTTTCAACCTAAACCGTTCTATGATTCTAAAGGTAATATATCTTAATATAGATAATATACTTTTAGTATGAACAGGAGTGGTCCCAGCACTGAGCCCTGGGGAACACTACTTGTGTTTGGCCACCGTCTGGTTCTAACACCATTCACCAACATTGTTTGGGCCCAGCCACCCAGCCAGTGTTTGATTCAGCAGAGTGTATGCTTGTTTAGGTCTAGGGTAGCCAGGGTTTTTTTGTGAGACTGTTTTGGTGAACAGTATCAAAGGCTCTGAAGTCCATGTAAGCATCCACAAGTTTTCCCTCATCCACCTTGTCATAGAAGGGGATGAGGTTTATTAAGTGGGACTTGCCCTTCATGAAATGATGCTGACTGGGCCTGATCACCTGTTTGCTGTGGACATGCTGCGTAATGGCACTCAAGATGATCTGCTCCATGACCTCCCCTGGCACTGATGTCGGAGCTTTGTAGTTCTCTGGGTCTTCCTTCTGATCCTTATTGTAGATGGGTGTCATATTTGCCAATCTCCAGTCAGCTGGGACCTCCCCAGTTAGCCAGGGCTGCTGGTAAATTGTGGAAAGTGGCTTGGTGAACACTTCTGCCAGCTCCCTCAGTACTTTTGGGTGTGTGCCATCCAGCCCTGTAGACTTATGTATGTCATGCAGCAGGTTGCTAACCAACTTCTCTTGGATTATGGGGGCTTCATTCTGCTCACCATCTCTGTCTTCCAGCTCAGGGGGCTGGGTAATCAGCAAATTACTGGTCTTACGCCTGGAGACTGAAGCAACGAAGGTATTAAGGCCCTCAGCCTTTTCCTCACCATTCATCACTGTGTTCTCTTGTGAATCCAACACAGAACAGAGGTTCTCCCTAGCTCTCCTTTTGTTGCTAATAGAAATAGTAGAAAAGGTTCCTGCTTTCTTTAGCAGCTGAAGTAAAGTTAATTTCCAGTTGCACTTTGGCCCTTCTAATTTTCTCCCATCACAGCCTCACAACAGCCTTTGAAGTCCTCGTGAGTGGCCTGTTCCTTCTTCCGAAGACCATAAACTCTCCTTTTCTTCCTAAACTGCCACTAAATGTCTCTATTCAGCCAGGCCGGCCTTCTTCCCTGCCTACTTGCCTCTCAACACGGGAAGACAGCCTGTTCCTGCACCTTTAAGGCCCTCTTGGACAGTGTCCAGCCTTCCAGGACTCTTTGGCCCTTCAGGACTGCCTCCTAAGGGACTCTGTAAACCAGTCTTCTAAACAGGCCAAAGTCTGCCTGCTGGAAGTCCAAGGTGACAACTATGCTGACCCCCCTTTTCTCCAACAATAGCTTGGGGACAGAGTGTCTGGAGAGCAGCCAGGAAGAAAGGGACCTGGGGGTACTGGTAGATAGCAGCTGAACATGAGCCAGCAGTGTGCCCAGGTGGCCAGGACAGCCATTGGCATCCTGGCCTGGATCAGGAACAGTGTGGCCAGTAGGACAAGGGAGGTTATTCTTCCCCTGTACTCAACACTGGTCAGGCCACACCTTGAGTCCTGTGTCCAGTTCTGGGCTCCTCAATTCAAGAGAGATGTTGAGGTGCTGGAACATGTCCAGAGAAGGGCAACAAAGCTGGTGAGAGGCCTGGAACACAAACCCTATGAGGAGAGGCTGAGGGAGCTGGAGTTGTTTAGCCTGGAGAAGTGGAGGCTCAGGGCTGACCTCATTGCTGTCTACAACAACTTGAAGGGAGACTGTAGCCAGGTGGCAGTCTGTCTCTTGTCCCAGGCAATTAGCAACAGAACAAGGGGCACAGTCTCAAGTTGTACCAGGGGAGGTCTAGGCTGGATGTTAGGTGGAAGTTCTTCCCAGAGAGAGTGATTTGCCATTGGAATGAGCTGCCCAGGGAGGTAGTGTAGTCACCATCCCTGGAGGTGTTGAAGAAAAGCCTGAATGAGGCACTTAGTGCTATGGTATAGTTGATTGGCTAGGACTGGGTGATAGGTTGGACTGGATGATCTTGGAGGTTTCTTCCACACTGGTTGATTCTATGATTCTATGAACAACTTCAGCAACAACTCTTATGAGGTATTTTGTGATCACTGTGCCCAAAAGAGCCCCCAGATGTTCCAGCACTCACAAGTCCTTGTCTCTTCACAAACAGCAGGTCCAGCAGGGTGCCTTCTGTAGCTGGTTCCATCATCAGCTGTCAGGATGTTATTCTTCACACGCTCTGGGAACCTTTGGGGCTGCTCACTCTTTGCTTGTAGTATTTCAAGCAGACTACATGGAAATTAAAAGTCTGCCACAAGAACAAGACCTAACAATTGTGAGACTTCTTCCAGATGCCTAAAAAATTGTTCCACAGAAGGTATCTCTGTTTGCTCTGTAACTCGGAATTGTTTCATGATGTATGTGCCACATGCAATATATGAGGCAGAAATCCTGTGGAAAACAAAAACCAGTGGATAATTATTTAATGAATACATATGGTAATGCATAAGGGACTAACTTGTAGGTGTAAGCAAGCATTGTTCTGACATATCTTTATACTTTAATGATTGGTTTTATAATAGTAACATTTTTTAAAAAAATCATTTATCAGGCTCCTTGCATATGAAAGCACCTGTGATAATGCAACACCTATCTAACATTTTTGAGCTAGCAGTATCTCTGCTGTGTTGAGCAGGGTCTCAGAAAGGAGGTTACAGATAATTTGTTTCTGAAATTTTGTTTCCAAGTCCTAGGTTTTTCTTGAAACTGTCCCTCTTTCTTGCAATCTATTTTCCATTTAGATATGTGACTTTCTCTTTTTTTTCTCAGGTATGCTTGATAGATATTAAGACAGGGGTGGGAATTTAGAGAGCCCTCATCAGATGCTACATGCAGGGAGCACCTTGTAGGAAAAGTAAGTTGCAATCTTCTTGTAGTCTAAAAGCTGGGAAAAAATTGATATGACAATGTTAAGAGTATGGTGGCAACTTGTGGAGAGTGCTTTTTGGTGATATAAACTTAGTTTAACTTAGGGTGTTGGCTNGGGAAAATGAAAACTGCCAGAGGATTTGTTTATTAACAAACTAAGGAGATGTAATTGCTTTTTACTATGTAGATGCTAGGTTTTCACTTTTCTCTTCTCTTTTTCTTACTCACTCTCTTTTTAATAATGTGCAGTGGGTTTCCTTGTGTTAGTGCGCTCAATGGTTGATTCTTTGGTTAGGTTCCTTAAAAATTCATGTTGAAGCATAACCTGTAACATAGGCTGTAACATAGGCTGTACCTGTAACAGTGTATCCTATTTAAATCTGGCAAGTATGGGGGAACTGAAACATTGTTGTACCAGGTTACTAGTTGACTTTAAGAATGCATGTTGCTCCCAACTTTGTTCTTATGTAGGACTTGTAACAACTCCTATCAATTTCCTGACAGTATTTAAAGGAACAGCTTTTGTTTCTGGCTTTGCTAAGCTTCACTCATTTGGCTGAAGTCTTCCATGCTGGGTGACTGTCCTTTATTAACTGATTCTTCTCATAATGCTTAAAACCAAAATAATTCATCAGCTCCTAAGGGTCATGCTAGAAAAAAAACACCACCAAAAACCAAACAAGCCCCCCTCCCAATTCTGACCTTTTTTTCAAGTAATTGCAGTATTCCCATTCTTTGGAAAAGGCATTTTAAAATTTGAGTATGAGGTGATTTTTTGCGTTAGGGATATGCGTTCTGTTGTCATTCAAAAATCTGTCCCAAAATGGGGCAAGTTATTAGTGTCTGAAAAATCAGCTGACTTCTCTGATTGTAGATATTAATGTTGAAAAATCTTGTTGGCACAGCAGGACTTTCCAAATAAGTACTGTTCTAAGCAGTGAGCTGTTCTTAGGTTTTCCTGTTCTTTCACCGCTCAACCACAGTGCTGATTTGTTTGAATGTGGAAAACACAAGAACTGAGGTTGCAGGTGGCTGGAAGCATGAACACTTGGAGGGTACGATTGTTGGAGGAGAACCAGACAACACAGGATGGGGTGTGAAGGAGAGTTTGAAGGGCAGGAATTGAGAGGAGAGTAAGAGCTTGGTGTTCCTAAGGAAGTAATGTTTGAACTGTGAGGACTGAATGAAGGAGCTAGTGGGGCAAATACAAGTGTCCTTAAATAGAGATATGGGTGGAGCTGTGAAACAGCCTTAGCAAGAAGCTGACACAGAAAGATGTTTCGAAACTGGGTTTATGTAGTCAAGGGAAGCAGTACAGGGATGGGAATAGGTGGGAAATATGCACTGAAAGAGGCCAGAGAGAGGAAGAAGAGCAAATTGCCTGATAAGCCAGACGTACCAAGCAAGGATTGACTAGGCAAAGAAGCATTATTTTGCACACAGGAATTCACCTGTTTGAATTGTCTTTCTTTCACCTCACCTCAACCTTTTTTTTCCCCTAAACCAATGAAATCACATAATAAAAAAATAAAAATTAGAAATGTGGAGTACTTGTTGCAAAAGCAAACAATAGAGAGTTCTTTTTTTTTCATCATATTGTGTGTGATAATGTTAGAATGGATTTTGTTGGTTTTGATTGCAAATATGACTAATCAGTGCTTTATGAAATAAGAATTTGGAGTATGCAGGGAAAAAAAAAAAACCACCACAAAACGAAAGACTGAAGTATTTACCTTTAGGAATAAAAATAGACTTCCAAGAGTGGCATTTTTACACTTTCTTCCTGTCTGATCTGCAGCCTCTTTCCCTTTGTATTTTTCTTTCATTTTTGTTTGTGGGAGGAAAATCATCAATACAACAGACTTTACAGCCTTTTGAATAGTCTCTGATTCTTTTCTAGAGCAGGTCCTTCCTTGTAAGGGGAATGAAGATAAGGCCTGAGGGTGGGAGGAGGATGTTACACAGTAATATTATAATTTGAGGACTCTGTCAGAATCCTAAAGTGCAAGGGGCACTTATTAACTTCTGTTTGACTTTACAAATGTAATATTTCAGCCTGGGTGTGTTGAATTTCCTGGTAGACGTCTAGAAAGTTTTGACTTGATGCACAGAAAAAGTAATGCATGAATATTTATTGATGTGAACTTTTGTGTGTTGAGTGTTCTATTTTAGAAGGTCTTTTAAAGTCAAATCTTAAAACTTTTTAATGACAGAAATTTTAACATATGGAAATGCATTTATTATAATATCTTTTAAAGTATTGCCTTGTAAACCAGCTGTCACAGTGCAGTAAGCAAAATTTCTAATCTTAATTTCTACATCATAAAAAGGAATTGAAATGAGGTCAGGAAAGGACTTTGTTGTTGTAATGCTGCTGTTGAACAAGTTGGTTTTTGTGTGTCCATGAAAGTTTGGGGTGTGTGGGCATGCAAAATGAAACTCCCACCTCCTGTAGTGCTGTCTGAAAGAGATCCATATTGGTTGTTCAACAGAAGACATTGGAGAGACTTGTGCCTCTTGAAAAAGAGTTTAAATAATTTATTTGGTAATCATGTTATCTCTGTTTTTTCCCCTCAATTCTAATTGAATTTCTTTGCACTGTGGTGTAGTACTCCTTTGACAAGAGGAGAAGGGAATGCTCACTACCCCATAAAGTCTTAGAGTCAGTCAGCAATTCTGATGGATAGTGCCAAATAAATGTTTGGGCAGAGAAAGATTTTCGAATATGTGTGCTTGTTATCCTGAATAAGTGCTCTTCCTCTGTCCTGAGACTTCTGAATGAAGGATTCAAGGCATTGACAGGTACACAGTGTTAAGTGTTTAATTTTGTGCATTAGGCATGCATACAGCCTGGACTTTCCTAGTCTGAAGATATTGCCCAGGTTGAGGTGTAAAACAAGTGGGTGTGGAGATGCTTAATTGTTCAAAAATAGTGGCAGTTCTGACATGCACCAAAGCAAAGCTGTAGGTGAACTTTACTGGTGATAATTTAAGTGACTTAATGGTTTATGGAGTTGTAGGAACATACTGTGCACTTTAGGGTCACTATATAAAACACTCTTTATAGTTAAGGCTCTGCNGAAATAGATAATTTTACTACTGAAAATAAAATTTAAAATACTTGAGTAAGTACTATTTAATATGGTATGGTTTAAATTCTGTTTTGTCTGAAATTCTCTGGATATCATTACATGACCAAGCCATTGTAGTAGAGGAAGGTAAATATTCTCAGTTTCTACATGTTATTGTAATCTTAGCCTACAACCTGGAGAAAGAATAATGGAGGTAAAATGCTTTTGTTTAGTGACATGTTATTATATTGAATTAGTAGGCTTCTGAACAGGAATTCTCTCTTTTTCTGTAAATATTTGTGTTTATCCCTGACAAGTCCTTTTTGAGACTTACAGTAGACATATGATGTCATGGGATTAACAAAAAAGAGTAATTAGCCAAAGAAATCTTATAAAAAGCACTGTAGAAGGACTTTTGAGAATCTGATGTAACTTCTTAAATCCTGATAATTTGAAATTATTGCATGCTCAGCTATAGTGACTGTTTAATTGTTTATATATAGCTTATGGCAGTTGCACATAACCTGGTTTTAAGTTAACCTTGTTTCATTGCTAAAGAAGGCTGATATAGTTTTCTTCTTTTATGGGCTGAGTGTATATGCACAATTACTGAAAGTCAGCTGATGCACAGTAACTTCAGAGTCTAGGCTGATCAGTTTGTCCAAAGAGGGCTGACAGACGATGTCACCCTGTGTAAATTTTTGGAGAGAACAGTGTTTGAAACAATACTGTTGAAAAACCTCCTGCCTGCCCTTAATTACTGACACAGTTGTAAGTCTGAACAAGTGTTTTGGGAAGAACAGTAAAAGTGGGTGAAATATCTCATTACAAAACGTGTTGATTTTGAAATCCTGTTAGATATAATAAGGTTTGTTATAAGCAGGCAACTATTTTAAACAAGAATGTGAAAACCTTATATGAGTTTTATGATGATATAGCTTCCATGCTTACGCTGTTTTGAAAAGAAAAAAGATTAGAAGATAGGCATACTTCAGTTTCAAAAGTAGCCTTATGGAAAGAGCATCAGTTAAGGAAGGAAGACATTAAATTTGCTCTACAGACTCAGGTTTGTTTTTTTTTTTAAGTAAAATTACATCCACCTGATGTGGAAGTTTAGTTTCATATGTTATTATGATTAATAAATATTCTGTAAATCAAATTATGTACATGTTCATTAACGGGACTTCATGTCAGTTTATGCTTTAAAATTATACCTGTGAAATTCCATTGAATTTACACAGACATAATTACATGATAGATACAAACATATTTGTCTCCTGAAATAAGTGAAAATTCCAGGTAGACTTAAAATAGCTTAGTCTCTAGATGTTAAGTTATTCTAATACAGTAAAATATTTATTTGTTGAACTTAATCTTTGTAGCAGTAAATAGTCTTGTATACACCAAGAATATTTAGGAAGGTTTTTTTTGTTTCCTTTAACGTACAATAAATTTGTAGATTAGATTTACCACATTGACACCAAGAGTAGCTTTAATGATTCTATTGCAGTTACTTAGTGTTATTCTGTGGCTAATTGGAGTTTTGTCATAGAATCAGCCAAGTTGGAAGACACCTCCAAGATCATCCAGTCCAACCTAGCACCCAGCCCTATCCAGTCAACTAGACCATGGCAATAAGTGCCTATCCAGTCTTTTCCTGAACATCCCCAGGGACGGTGACTCCACCACCTCCCTGGGCAGCCCATTCCAATGCCAATTACTCTCTCTGTGAAGAACTTCCTCCTAACATCCAGCTTATGCTTCCCCTGGCACAACTTGAGACTGTGTCCCCTTGTTCTATTGCTGGCTGTCTGGGAGAAGAGACCAACCTCCACCTGGCTACAGCCTCCCTTCAGGTAGTTGTAGACAGCATAATTATTGTTAACATTTTATCAGTCCTTGCAAGTTAAAGATGTTTGGGAGGGATGGTGTGCTGATGTATTGTGGCCTGAGTGCTAATAGCTACAATGAAGTGGTAGAATCCACTTGATTTCTGTGCAATAACTTTGTGAACTGGACATAGTTAAATATATTCAACATTCATGTAGCTTACTAACATACTAATCAGTGATATGTTTGTATATGTGTGTTAATAAGCTTCAGACAATTTTTTTTGGGAGGTAATTGTCTGTTTAAGAGTCTTTTATGAATGATTGGGTATTAACTCAGATACCTGTCCACTGAAACGCACAAAGTCATGTTTCAAAATTTGCCTTTGAATTTTTCAGAAATAAAAAGTGGCTACCTGTCAGCAAGTGTTTTAGAAAATATAGAAGAGGATGTTTGCTCTAAGTGAACAGTGGGAATAGTTAGTAGTGGGGGAGCGCAAATTCCTCATAAACCTGGAAAACACAAATGCAAGTGGATATTATGTGAGGTAGCAGTTTAGTAATGTAAAGAATGCTGTTGTTAATGTAAATTTGCTTCAGACACAGGTAGAGTGTGTCATATGTGCCAAAGGATGCAGATGGTTATGTCAAACACATGGCCTGGGAAGGCCACTGTGAGCTGTAACTTACGATCTCATATGGCAACTGTTACAGAAGAAAAAAGGATTATAAATTGAGCTGTACCCCTGGATCATGTCTTGTGAGTTTAATGCAAAGAGTGAAAGTCACTTTTTTTTTTTCAGAGGTTAGCAGCCTTTTCACCACAGGAATGGACCTTCTTGTTGCTGCTCCTTAGCTGCGCTCCTCTCAATTACATGTTTTAAGAGAAAGATTAGTGATCTCTCTACTGGAAAACAGGTCAGAAACTCAGTGATTTGGATGAGCGGCTATCAAAGAGTAGTGTCCTTGCTTGTGTACATTTCACCTAAACATGAGGATGCACTTTTTGCACTGAAGGGGTGGAGCATTGAACAAGTTGTGCAGAGAGGTGGTAAAGTCTACATCTCAAGTCACTCAAACCCTGCCTGGATGCTATTCTGTGCAACCTGCTCTAGGCGAACATGATGTGGTGGCAGGGCTTGGGCTAGACCAACTCCTGTCACTCTGTGATATATTCTGTCACATTTGATGTAAAAATGGAAGAGTGAGAACTAGCTGCTCCTTCTTGCTATGTTAGTATGTATGTCAGTCTTGATGCAAGTTTAAGGTAGTTGGGACCCGATCTGCTTCTGGTTTGTCTTAAAATAGTGTGTGAATGAAACTAGAAGGGTATCATACTTCATTTTTAGTGTTTCAATATTTTCAGAATATTCCCATAAATATTTGTAGTCTCTGTCTTTGTGCTAAAATAATTATGAGCTGGGGGAGGGGGGAAAGGGCAACTTGATTCTATTCCTTCTACAATGGCAAAGTTGCAGAGAACTGAGAATCTTCTCCAAAATGAGCTTGTGACTTGTGAAATAGTTTCACACTAGAAAGACTGGGTAAACTCTCTAAAAGGTAGACATTATCATCTGCATCTCAGAGAAGACTACAGTGATCAGTTTTAGTTTTCACTCAAAGATACTCCACTACCAATAATTATTGATAGCAGTGCTGTGGTTTGCATCTTACTGTGTGCATGCTTATTTTCATTCATCTCTGAATTATGGTAGGCAAGCAAGCCTAACTGTATTTTTCTCACAACAAGATGACCTGCAATACCTAGCACGGTTACTTTAGGATGTTCTTGAATGTTTAAGTAATTAAAAGATACAGTGATGGTAATCCAGTTTCTCTTGGGTTTTAATGTTTGTTTTGTTTTTTTAACATAGGTAAAACTCTGTGACACTTCAAGTATAACTTGCCTGCCTTTTAAAATCCATCTGCTTGCTTAAAAAAAAAAAGTAACAAAAGTAACATTTTATTGCAATTTTTTGCAGTTAAGGATTATAGAAATAAAATACTCAGCATGCAATTAAATCAGTTTATTCAATTTATCTGCATAGTCACTTATTCATGTATCTGTAGCATATGAGCCTTTGCCTTAACAACAGCTGGGACAATAGCACTGTCTGACTTCTGTAGTAGAAAGCTTTGTATTAAAGCCTCAGAGTATTTGAGGACTATAATTAGCTCTCTGTTTCACGGTAGTGAGTTTTGGATCCTTAAGAAAAGATGGTCATCATCTCAAGTGAAGTGCCTGAAGAGTAAAGTATATGGAGGACAAGCAGAACATCTGTAGTTTGGGTATAGGCAGAGATAGAAGGTTCAGTATTGATAGTCTTGGCATGATCCCATAAGGTCTAATATTTGATCAAGAATGTTTTCTGTAAAGGCCGTGTGAATATTCAGTAACTGAAATTGGGAACTCCTTAACTAAAACAAGCCTGTTATGCTGAGACTTAGTTTTCTGCATTTTTAAAAAAGTATAATTCTTTTTCATTAGTAAAGTCTTGCTCATCTCTCCCCTTTCCTACCCTGTTTCCACTTTTGAAATTGACTGTTTAATCACTAGCTTGAAAGCCAGTGAAGAAGACACATAAATTAAAATCTTTCTTGTCCTGTTTCACTTTGAGCATTGACAGAAGAGTTAGGTTGGGTGGAGCTTTCTCTGGTTTGTGTGTTATAAGAGAATAACAAATAAGACCTTTGCAAGTGTGTGATGTGAGCAAGATGTAGTAGCTTTAGTCCCTTTCTCACTTTGCAAGTTATGGACAGATGAATGTAAGTATGTAGGTTTGTGGGGAAAAAAAAAAAAAAAAAACAAAAAATTTCTGAGGGAGTGCATTTTTTTTTATTTGCAATAATTTCATAATTAGTTTTAATGTATTGCAGTGCTCAATTAAAATTACTTATAAATTATTTTGGAATGATGACTTTCAAAATACATCAGTAAAATAAATCCTGGAAATTTTTTTGCTTGACTGAAATCTGTGAACAGTGGATGCAGCTCAGATTGGGAGCCCACCTAGCTTGAGAGCAGCCCTGTGGAGAGGGACTTGGGGGTCTTAGTGGACAGAAGTCTCACCATGAGCAAACTGTATCCTGTAGTGACAAAGAAAGCCAAGAGGATGCTGAGTTGCATTAACAGGAGTATCACAAGCAGGGATAAAGATGTCATTCTCCGACTTGGTGCTCGTCAGTCAGTACCTCGAGTACTGTGTACAGTCTTGGTCCCCATTGTACAAGAAGGATGTGAGCAGGCTGGAAAGGGTCCTGAGAAGGGCCACAAGAATGCTCAGAGGACTGGAAGATCTGTCATATGAAGGAGGACTGAAAGATCTGTCACATGAAGAAAGATTGGGAGAACTGGGTTTGTTCAATTTTGAGAAGAAAATGCTTAGGGGGGACCTTATAACCATGTATGAGTACATAAATGGTGGCTATCATAGGGAGGGAGACTCCCTTTTTGCAAAGAGTCTCAAGATTAAAGACACAAAGGGTAATGGGTACAATTGCTACTGGGGAGATTCAGACTGGATACCAGAAATTTTTTTTTCACAATTTGAACTATTAGGCATTGGAATAAACTCCCAAGGAATGAAGTGGATTCCTCAAGATTAGATGGTTTCAAGGCCCAGCTTGACAGGGTGTTGAGCCATCTCATTTAAACTGTATTCTTATCCTAAAAGTTTGGACTAGATGATCCTTTAGGTCCTTTTCAACCTGGTATTCTAGGACTCTGAAAAACAACCTAAAATTTTCAGTATAATAGAACAGATAACTCTTCATAGATCTTTTTTCCCAACACACTTCTTGTGTCCTTGGCCTTTTCAGAAATCATTTTAGTTGGAAAAGACTTTTAAGATCATGGAGTCTGTTATCTTACTCTATCTTATGCTCTAGATTAGTCTAGAGTAATATATTGTCTCTTCACTTCTGTTTAGCTTTAGCTATAATGTGAACTAGTGTGAAATACTCTACAGTTTTCTACTCCAAAGTAAAAATAATATATGACATCACTGATCAAATTTCCGGAAAAGTAGTTAGATTAAGATTTTAAAGTGATATTTGAGGGGAAAAATAAAAGTGTGTTAGATGAGCAATTACTGTGTAACAGAATTGTTTGATTTTTAGAAATACTGTAATGATATAAAGCTGAAACACCTTAGTTCAGTTATTTTAAAATAAAGTCTATTTAAATGGAAGTGTTTCCTAAGCTATGTCCACTTTGACAAATTGCATTTTACAATGAAGCATTCTAATGACAAAAAAAATCACAGTCAGTTCAGGACAAGCCTTTCCCAGGACATCTGTCTGGCACAGAAGATCTGCGTTAATCCTTTCTCTTCAGCCATTAATGGTGAGGAAAGTGAGATTTTTCACTAGTGTCTCTCATCTGTACTTTATTTATAGGGGGTTTGTATGCTGTAACGTAATCTGAATAATGTTCTTCGTCTTCTGGCTTTCTGGTTTTGTGCATGTACAACATAGGAGCTGTAAGATCTCTTAGAGATCTTGAAAGTGCTTTTGGCATTTCCTGTTATTTTCTAGATTCTGTCACAGTCCGCTTCAAAGAGCCTCAAATATCTTGGACCTTATGGGTTATTTTAAAGTTTGAAAAGGTTACAGGAGATGGCTTAGAACTTCTGAATGAGGTTCAGTTGTCTTGGCACTGGAGGGGATTTTTTTATGTTCCTTTAGCAAATAAAATTTTTGTTTACCAGATGTGAATTTAGAAAATGCAAGACAGTATTAACGTGTCTATAGTTCATCCATACTGCTACTAGGGTTTTTTTGGTCACACTCAACATGGCAGGACTGTGGTCATACACACCTTCCCATATTCAAGACTGCTACATCTAAATTTCCTTAAGTTATTAAAAAATACCATATGTGCAATAATTGTATTAAGACTAGCTAGGGAAATTATGGAAGTCAATGAGGTATAGCTTTATAGCTGAATTTTCTAATTTCTTGTAAAATAAAATTGGTGGTTTAGTTATACAAGTTTGACATTGGGGAGCATAAAAACCATTAATACAAGGTTTTGTGCATAGTGTGTAATTAAGTTAGCATCTATTTTCGAAGTATGGGAGCTCAGTAGGAATGACCATACATAGTCAGTGCACACTCTTGTTGAATAGTTTTTTTGTTTAGTCACTGTTCATCTGAGCTACTTTCTCCACAACAGGTGGAGCAGGAGTTTTGAAA
>WAAF01003273.1:0-30704 GCA_013400475.1 Tricholaema leucomelas | reverse complement strand
GTTAAGGCAGAGGCATCCACAGAGACCAGACTGCCAGGAAGAAAGCACAGTCAGAAGTGAGAGCCGAGAAGTGTGTGAGTAGTGATCATCTTATCTATATTTTGACTAGTTGTGTTTCTCAGAAGAATGGGTGATATAGGGTACATATTGTTTTGTTTTCTTTCTTCTCACAGCTAAGGTTTTAATTTCTCTCAGTAAGATATTTCAGTTAGCCTCAAACCAGCATATGGCCTTACCGTTTTCTAACTTGTAATAATTTAACAACACAACAGAATAAACAGAAACTTTGGGTATTCATATACTGTGTTGCAATCCAGTGAGGCCTGAAGATTCTCCACGTCTAAAAAGAAGTTGTAGGGAGGCTTGACTTACCACAAATTTTAAATTCCACTCACTGAATGGTGTATGTTTTACTTACGTATTTAGTATGTAACCAATATGTGACCTAAGCTACAAAAATCCTGAGGACCTTAACTGCAGATGAGGCTCTTTGCCTTGACACATTGTGTTTCTTGTAACCCCATGTAGGGGCTACATACTGAAGGACTAATATGGAAGCGTTGTGGAGGGCCCATAGGCCCGAAAATAGACTTACATATGCCTTGCCCTGTCTGGACATGTTTTTCTGCTCATAGTCGGGGGGAGCACATGGAGAGCGCAGAGGGGCACAATGGGCCTGGTGCCGTGAAGTCTGGCCTGACCAGGCTTTAGGTTGTGCAAGCACCCACATGCCCAGCTCATGCCTGCCAGGTGCTAATCCCATGTGATCCCCATATTTGGAAAGTCCAGGCCTGTGGTTTCTTGCCCATTATGGTAAGGTTTCCTGAGTACCAACCTGATTGGTCATCGTGTGGCCAATGAGACCATTGATCTCAGCCCACATTTAATAACTAGAGATGCACAGGCTCACGTGCCAGTTCATTTGCTCACTAACTCATTCGCCCATGTGTTCATTGACTCGCTCAGTTGCCTGTGTACTTTACTTGCAGAGCTCATTTAAGCCTGCCTTTATGGAGCTCAGGCTCCCCATGCAGCTATGCATCCCACTGCATGCCCACTGTCTTATTCCCTGGTGTGTGCCATTGCCACAAGTTACCAGGAGCAGACCCACTTGTCTGCACAGGATCATATTTCCTCTGCATGTGAAAGCTCTGCCTAGGAGTTCCCTGGACACAGCATCTAGAAGGACCCAGCAGCACAAGGTCAGAGAATATTGACCTTGAAATCAGGAGTATTCCAGCCTCAGAGTCCACGGGTGGAGACCCTGAGGAGTTGGACACTTTATATAGGCTGTGACATAGCCCCAGAGGGTGATTTATAACTAATCAGAATTGTAAGTAAATACCTCTTTAATTTCTATTGTGCCTGCCATAGAGCAGAAAGCTTTCAGCCCACCCTGCTGGGCAAACAGTATATAGACCCCAAGCGGCATTAGCCGCAGGGAAAACTCTCTGTTTAATATTTTGAATGTATGCTAGTTGTTATAATAGTTACAGTTTGATATATATTCCCATAATGTCTTCATAACGGTGTAGAATAGATATCACTATTATAAGTTTAGTGGTTGGGGGTGGTGAGAGTTCAAAATACTGAAGTTAATAAATATAGCTATTTTTTATAAATATCCTCTCGCATTAATTAACTTCTCCCCTCCGTGACAGGAAGAACAAAAGATCAAGTTTGAGATCATTTGAAGAACCTGGAGATGCCAAAGTCCATGGGGCCTGATGGATACTGAGGGAACTGGCAGATGAAGCTGCCAAATCACTGTCCACCATATTTGAAAAGTCATGGCAATCTGGTGAAGTCTCTGCTGACTAGAAGAGGGGAAACATAATTCCATCTTCAAAGGGGAAAAAAGGAAGACTTTGAAAACTATAGGCCGTTCAGTCTCACCTCTGTCCCTGGCAAGATCATGGACTAAGTATTCCTGAAGACTTTGCTAAGTCATACAGAAAATGAAAAGGCCCTTGGTGGTAAAAAATACGGCAAACCATGCATGACAAACATTGTGGCTTTCTATGATAGAGTTACACTGTCCGTGGAAAAGGGAAGAGCAACTGATGTGATCTATCAGAACTGCTGTAAAGCCTTTGACAACATCTTGCATAATATCCTGGTCACTAAACTGGAAAAAAGCATGGACTTGAGGGGTAGACCACTTGCTGGATAAAGAAACGGCTGAATGACCACACTCAGAGAGTTGCTGCCAACAGGTCGATATCCAAATGGAGATGAGTAATGACAGGCTTGAGAGATGAGCCGAAGCAAACCTCGTGAAGCTCAGCAAGACCAAGTGCAAGGTCCTGCACCTGAGATGGGGCAATGCCAAGCAAAAATATAGGCTTGGCAAGGAATGGCTGGAGAGCAATCTTGAGTAGAAGGACTTGGAGGTGTCAGCTGATGAAAAACTCAACTAAGATGGCAGTGAGAACTTGCAGCCTGTAAAGTCAACCATATTCTGGACTGTAATAAAAGAAATGTGACCAGCAGGATAAGCGAAGTAGTTCTCTCCCTCTACTCTATTCTTCTGAGATTCCATTTGTAGTACTGCCTCCAGTTTTGGTGTCCCAGCGTAAGAGGGACATTGAACTCCTGGGGCAGGTCCAGAGGAAGGACATGAAAGTGATGGAGGGCTGGAGCACCTCCTCTATGGGAACAGGCTCCAAGAGGATAATCAGCCTGGAGAAAAGGCAGCTTTGGTGAAAACTTACAGCAGCCTTCTATCAATTGAAAGGGGCCTGCAAGAAAGCTGGGAAGGGACATTATACAAGGCTTTGTAGTGATAGGATGAGAGGGAATGGATTGAAGCTTAAGGAGGGCAGATTTAGACTAGATGTAAGAAGGAAATTTTTATAGCAAAGGTGGTGAGATACTGGAAAAGATTGCTCTGGGAAGTCATGGAAGGCACCTTCCTGGAGGTATTCAAGGCCAGACTGAATGAGTCCTTGAGCAATCTGGTTTAGTGGAAGTTGTCCTTAGATGATCTTTAAGAACCCTTCCAGCTCAAGCCATTCTAGTAACCTAAGAATCTGTGTTTTGCTCTATAAGTTAAATGCTCAGAGATTTTTGAGATTTTTTCAGTTATAAATACTTAGAATTTTCCTGTAAACAATCAAGTATTGGAAACACCTGTCATATCATATACAATATAATTCTTCATACTTGAACTCCATTTGTTGTGAAGATTTTACTACTTCCACATCTCTATTATATTACAAAAGTCATGGCCAACCAGTGAAGCTCCCACTCTTTGGAAAAGAGGAAATGTCACAACATCAGTAGGCAAAGGGAGAGCAACTGACATAATTTACCTGGATGTGAACAAAGCCTTTGACACTGTCCCACATAATATCCCAATCTCCAAACTTGTAAAATGTGGATTTGGTGGATGGACCACTGGGTGAGTAAAGAACTGGCTTGATTGATGCATCCAAAGAGTAGTCGTTGATGGTTTGTGCTGGTTTGAGGCTAATTGGAATATTTCTGTGAGAGAAATGAAATCATTGGCTGTGAAAAGAAAAATAATAATGATGTCTATATTACTTATTTGTTCTGCTGAGAGATTGAAAAGCAAGACACAATAAACAAAGTCAGTCAGTCTCTGGCTGGCTGCTGCTACATTAATTATCTTTGCCTGGACCCATGTAGCACAAACTAGTCATTTCTTTCTAACCCTTTATCAGCTCTGATATCTCACCTTCTGATCTCTGCCGTTAATCATGTAGGCTATACAAGGCTTACTTTGTTTATTTTGTCAGAGTTGGGAGTTGGGAGCCTCCCTGGCAGTCTGGCTGCTCAGGAGGGATTTTGAATTTCTGTGTTATATGCTATGTATATATATGCTTTTATATATGTATATATATGCTTTTGTATATGTATATATATGCTTTTAAAATCGTGCCATGTTGTAAATATATAACTTCATTCCTTAACCTCCAGCTGGCTGAGTTTAGTGAATTTGAGGTGAGGTAGGAAACTCCCAAACTACCACATGACAAGTGGAGTCCCTCAAGGATCAGTACTGGGACCAGCCTTATTTAACATCTTCATCAGTGACATGGGCAGTGGCACTGAGTGCACCCTCAGCAAGCTCACTGATGACATCAAGCTGTGTGGTGCGGCAGACACACTGGAGGGAAGGGATGCCATCTGAGAGACCTTGATAGGATGGAGAGATGGGCCCATGCTAACCTCATGAAGTTCAGCAAGACAAAGTGCAAGATCTGGGTTGGGACCATTCCAGGCACTGATACAGCCTGGGCAGCAACTGTCTTGAAAGCAGCCTTGAACAAAAGGACTTCGAGGTACTGGTAGAGGGGAAGCTCAGTATGAGCCATCAGTGTGCAGCTGCATCCGGAAAGCCAACCGTATCCTGGGCTGCATGGCCAGCAGGTTGAGGGAGGTGATTCTCTCTCTCTATTCCACCCTTGTGTGACTCCAGCTGGAGTACTGTGTCCTGTTCTGGAGACTGTATTACAAGAAAGATATGGATGTTCTGTAGTGTGTCCAGAAAAGGGCCATGAGGATGATCAGAGGGCTGGAGCACCTCTCCTATAGAGACAGGCTGAGAGACTTAGGGTTATTCAGTCTGGAGAAGAGAAGCCTCCGAGGAGACATTATCGTGGCCTTTCAGTATCTGAAGAGGGCCTATAAGAAAACTGGTGAGGGACTTTACAGGATGTCAGGTAGTGATACGACTAATAGGAATGGATTTAAGCTAGAGTGGAGGTAGATTTAGATTAGACGTTAGAAAGAAATTTTTCACCATAATGGTGGTGAGACACTGGAACAGATTGCTCAAAGAAGAAGTGGTGGAAGCCCCATCCTTGGAAGCTGTGCTAGTTTGAGCCTAGCTAGCATGTTTTGGTGAGAAGAACTAGATGATAGGCTGTAAAATGAAAACAATGGTGTCTACTTCCCTCACAGTCTTGCTGAGATGTATACAAAAGAAGAAAGGCAAAACAAAGATTAGGGCATTTGCTTCTTCTCCTCGCTGGGGAACTTTGCCTGCTGGGGAGCTCGTGGCTGCTGGCTGGACTCCATCTTGCTTTCTAACCTCACCCTCCTTTGCTTGGCTGCTTCACCTTGCTTTTAACCCTTTTGGCCGAACCTCCATTCTTCCTTAGGACTGGGGTAAGGTTGAGAGGGGTAGGGGGAAGGTGAGGGGTGGTTGAGAGCCCCTCCTGGGGACTCAGGTTTCTGGGAGGGGAATTGTGTTTGTATTACCTTTTTTACCTTGTATATTTCTGTCTATAACTGTATATACTGTAAATATCTGCTTGTAAATTGTGCCAGCTGTAAATATAAGCTTCATTCAAATTTCCAGAGCCGACTGAGTCTAGTCTGGGTAATTTCTAAAAGTGTGGGGGGCGGGGAACACCCAAACCATCACAGAAGCTTTTAAGATTAGGCTGGATGGGGCTTCAGGCAACCTGATCTAGTGGAAGCTGTTCCTGCCTATGTCAGGGGGTTTGGAAGTAAACGATCCATGAGGTCCCTTCCAACACTGACAATTTTATAATTCTATGATCTATTTTGAAATCTTTTTATGCCTGAGTGTACACTTCAGGCAGTTCTATCTGGAGCATCTGTTGAAGAGATATTTTCTTCTCCTTTGCCTATCACCCTTCTGCACCATCTCATTTTTCACTACTAAAACTTGGTACACGGAGAAATGTGATTGAAGTATAGAGATCTGGCTATATATTTCTGCCTTTTCTTATCAGCCCATACATTGCATGCACTTATCAGGAAATCTACCTAGATCTTGCCTAGGCTACAGCACTCTCTGCACTGGTGTTTATAGAAATATTTAATAGGTGCCAGTGAAGAGCTGTCCTTCATTTGGTGTTTCAAAGACCATGAACAAATAGAACAACATACAAGAAAGATTTATCCTATAACATTTTAATAATCACAATAACCTGTGAAAATGTCACACATACAAGTATCCTACTGTTTATTTGGGCTTAGATTTTTAATATGATGATGAGTGTTTATTTACAGGCAAGCCTCAGGTACCTGCCTATAAGCATATATACTTATAATTCACATTCAGGCATTTAAAGATACATCTGACACTCTGAAGTGATGAACACTACACTACATCAGTGTGAGCTGAAGTGACTTACTATCTCTGAAATCTGGGTCACTCACTGGGTTGGCTAAATACTGATTTAAATACTCTACTTCAGACACTCAAGTCTGACAGTTGGGTCCTTAACTGGTACATTTTCTCTTTACAACCACTGTTAAAGATGTCAGCAAAAATAATATTCCACTTGATTTTTTTTTTCCACTTAACTTTTTCTTCAACTAGTTTTCCATGCTTTCCTGATGTCTTATTTTCTTTCCACTCTCATTTCTCAGTTTCTACAATGAAACATATTGTTGAACATATCAAAAGAAGATTATCCCTCATTTGAAGCATTTATGGTTCTCCAAATAATTTCCATTTTCTCTATAGAATGTGCTACTGGTAAAGCCATACATAGAAAAGAATCCATTTTACTAGCCATTTCCTCTCTCTCAGGCTACCTAGATTAGTTGCCAACTCTGAGTGTCATATCAATCTTTGTGCAATTAATCATCTCTAAAGAGCCTGCACTATACTGATATAATCAACATCAAGTATATTCAATTGTCTTTTCTTCTGACATGCAACTTTGTGCACACATGATCTCTGCCCTATGCTTACCTGATGCAGGAAAATTTAACAGAAAATTGGCCATCTTCCACCTTCGCAACTTTCAGTAGTACAGACTTTTTAATTTACGTTGAGAGCCAAGTTGATGGTGTAAAAAAGATGAGACACGAGGCTTTCAGATGAAAGAAAGCCTTCCCTTTCAAAACAGTGTTTGATGCTTGGAACAGCAAAAACTTCTATCCTCTCTTTCTGGTCCTGGCACCACCGTAGACCTCTACAATCCCACTGATAATCCCTGACTGTACACACAATTAGGCACCAGTTTTCTCTTTTGCTGTCCATGCTAGAAGGTATATTGCTCAGTGTCCCGACTTAGATTCATTTCCATGCACTATACCGCCTTCCTTTCAAAACCATTAGAGGGGTGGCAGCTTAGAAGAGTGGCAGCTGAATAGAAGACAGTCTACTTTTGGATCAAAACACCATATAGTGAGGGAAAAGAAATGTTATGGAGCAGTGAATATTGGGTAGTATAAATGCAATGGATTTTGTTGGTATCTACTGTAATCTGAGAGAACTAATTTTGGATAAGTAGAAACTTGAAACATTATATATACGTGAATGTTTTAATCTATTTTGAACTATGTTTCCAAGTATTTAAAGATATACTTCCTAGAATATATATTTTTAGAAAACACTGTATATATTATTACTGTCACAGAAATAATTTGGGCAAAAGAAAAGGGTTAAAATCTGAAGACATTTTGCTGCTTTGAATAACTGTAATGTGGAGGGTTTCAGTGTGAAATTTTGAAGTGAAAATGTGTAAATATGTCTTTTAAACAGTATTCTGCATTTAAAGAATGGGAGTATCATTTTTTTTAGTTTATTATCTACTTAATAGTTTCATCTTTACAAGGACTGTGCAGACAAAGATAATTGATAGTACTCTGAGATACTTTTGCCTTTGCTGCACTCCTGTAGTTGATGATTTAAAAACAGGTCAACTAGTGTACAGAAAACAAAAGAAGCACTTTTCTTTATTGTGAAACTTCATAAATACTGTATGTTTTTAAAAATCTTGTTAAATTCAGAATTTGAGGAAATTAATAACAAACAGATATTAGACAGCTATTGAGACTCTTCTTCATTAAATATTATTCTATTTTTCAAAGAAACCCAGAACTTAGAATGTGAAACTGTATGGCAATCATGAACCAGCATCTTCATCCGTTTAATATTTACAGGGATATTTGACAAGGCTTCAAAGCAAGGTACATTCCCCATTCATCTCATCAATATTCTAATTCTGCATCTCCATACATAGGCTTGATCAGCTATGTAATACATAAGGAAGGTGCATCTGAGAGAACACGGAATTCTGTTTTCCTATCTGCACTATTCTTATTTAAACACTTTGCTTCACTGAGGACCACACTGAATAACACTTTTATATAACGTAGGCTATATATATGTGAAACAAATTAAATGCACAAGTTGGTCAAAGTTTGGAGTTTCATGCATGCTCTAGTAACTGTAGCTTGAAGCACGTCTCTGTATACAAAGGTGAATATCCTCTTTCAGAACACTTGGAGAAGCACAGAAGACCTAGCACATAAGTGATGCTAGAATCGTCTATAATTACTGCACAGACCTATCCCAGTCAGATATTATGACAATGCTCACCTAAGGCAGGGAGTGTCTGCACACTAAAAAAAGCAAATCTTGTACTGGAGGGTTAAATGCTTTGTACAGAAAAAAGTAAGAGAGATAAGAGAGATGGAAACAGGTGAAATAATACTTTCAGAAAAGTAGGATTCTAAGTGCACAGATCAGCTATGTGACATGGGGAAATAAGTGTTCCAAACCCATGTCTTTCAAAATTAAGATTTCCATCATTGCTTCCCAAAGCCAGGGGCCTCAGGAACAGTCTGAGCGTGGCTGGAGCACAGGCAAGCTTGGCACAGCCATGCACTGCCAGTAGAAAGCTACAGTACTAGTGCTGCAGTCAGATTTCAAATCCAGAGGGCAAAGCAACAGAGGCACTTTTACTAGCAGACAGCTCCTATGACCTGCAATGAATTAGCATGTGCTTTGCTGTCCTTTGCTGTGTGAGAATCCTGAAAATCTGTCTGTATCTTAAATGCACCTTTCTTCCCAACTGTGACCTATTGAGAATCCTATTATCCATTCAGGAAGGATGAATTGGGAATGATTTAGGAAGCTGGGCATCTTTCCGAAACAACACATTTTACATTTACAGGAAAGTATTGCTTTGTAGCATTTCAGTACACACATCACTACATTATGGGGAGTAATAAGGTCTAAGAACCGAGACAAATTATCATCACCCAAATTCAAGAGTTAGAAATTAGTGTAAGTTATCAGTTAGAAATTAGTGTTTGTTATCAGTTCATACCATGCTTAGAGTTAGTCACTGTACATCACATAGGAAATAAATGTTTTCTGTAGAAATCCTGTCCATAACATCATATTTCAAGGACGATCTCATAGAGGATTCTGTATCTTTGCAACTATGTGTGTCAGCCTGTCTCTGTAACCAGTGTTAGCTAATCTTGCCCTGTTAAAAGCTGATTCAATACAGGAAAAAAAAAGCTTCAGATGCACACTACAATCTCTTCATACTTAATAGTTTCAAGGCTTATGAAGATCTGCTACTTTAATTTGCTTTAATGACTCTCTACCTTGTGTCACTCTTCATCCTTCTGTTTTCTCTGCATACATTTAACTGTAGGACTGCTTTTCTCAATCCTGCTTATATCTATTTATGTTTTGCCATTATATTGAAGTGAATTAGTCCTTATCATGTGTATTGTGCTGTTCTTTTTACAATCCCCCACGCTCTAACCTGGACCCTTCTGGTCACATCATGATGCTAGTGATTTTTTTTTCCATGCCCAAGGCTTATCATACTTTGTATCATGCAGGTTGCCTTTCTTTTTCCTTACCAATATAAGCAAATATTCTACCTCTTCTCTGGTCTCGTCTATACATCTAGACCTCTACTTTCATCTGCTTTCATCTACTTTCACTAGTATGTGCTGCCTTCATACATTCAGAATTTTTTTTTTTTAATATTACATTATTTTTTTGCAAGCTTTTAATGAGCATTTTCTTAATCTTCATCCTGTGCCATTACCTTTGTGACTGCTTGTGGGTCTCAACTTCCCCCCTAGTGCCATAGGCTGTAATACCATAGTATCAAGGGGGTAATAATAGAGACGGGGAGAAAGCTTAATATAAGCAAGTTCAAATTTATTTCACTTAAGCATAGGTTTATTATATACCTTTCACTGAAGACTACGGAATACAAAAGTGTGCCAAATTGTAATTGGTTATGCACACCCACATCAGGATTACATACTGCTTACTAGAATACACCAGCTACATATCTTCCCATCTTCCAGCAGAGAACAACAACCTTTTCTCTAAGCAGTCAGTGAGAAAACAGGCCCTGACTTTAGAAACTTAGCTGGCACCAGCTCCAGAGGGCTGCAGTACTTCTAGGGCATCTGCAACTTATAAAAGAGTTATTGCTAGTGTTGATTCACATCTGAAATCTGGCTCTTAAGAGATGACCAGGTTCATTCATGAACCCACTAAATCCCATGTCAGGTCTTCTATCCCCTCTGGATGTAGATGTAGAGCATGAAAATTTACTCTCTTTCCCCTGATGAATTCAGCAGCAGCTGTACATTAATCTGAAATGTGACCTTCATGTGTATGGGCAAGAAATAATTGCTGCATGCACTGGTAGTAAAATATGGAAATCAACACATTTGATATACCTGGCACTGGAGTGTTTATGGGTAGCCATTTTAACTAGAAAAAAACCCAGACAACTAATCAATCAAACAAACAAAAAATTGCCTTTAAAGGGCTAACCCTCTGAGGGGGGGTGTGTGCTAGTTTGAAGCTAGCTATAATGTTTTGGTGAGAAGAATTAGATTACAGGCTGTGAAAGGTAAACAGTGGTGACGTCTACTTCACTCATAGGCTTGCTGAGATGTATAAGAATAAAAAGCAAAACATAGATAACCACTCAGCATTTCTGCTGCTGGCTGAGCTGCATCTCTAACTTCACCCTCCATTTCTTTTCTAATCCACTTTCTTTCCTAACCCCTTAGCTGAACCTCCATTTTTCCTTGGGACTGGGGTAAGGTTGAGAGGGGTAGGGGAAAGGTGAAGGGGTAGTTGGGAGCCCCTCCTGGGGACTCATGTTTCTGGGAGGGCTGCTGTGTTTCTGTATTACCTTTTATATTTTATATTTCTGTATATATAACTGTATATACTGTAAATATCTGCTTGCATATTGTGCTAGCTGTAAATAATAAGCTTCATTCATATTTCCAGAGCTGACTGAGTCTAGTCTGGGTGATTTCTAAAGTGTGGGGACAGGTAACATCCAAACTATCACAGGGGGGTGGATCTGAACCTCACCCCAGGTCCTCCTGACAGCTCTCTGGGGGTGTGGTCTGAACCTGACCTCAGGTGTAGTGGTTAGCCCACTCCCACTTTCTGTCTGGCCCCCCTATAAAAAGATAGGAACTTCCTGTTTCTTTCTCTCTTTTGCCTCCCTGCCTGCTAGCACCACTGTTCTTGCTTCTGCTCTTGTTTTACCGCATAGTCATCCTTCCACATGGTGGACACCCCCTCTTTCTGTATATATATATTTTGTATCTTGTTTTCCCTTCCCTATACCTTTTTGTAACCCCCCTACCTTAAATGCTTTTTATTTATTGTTAAAGATTTTTTTTTTAAACTTTCAAATTAAAGTAAGACTATTTTATTTGGGTGTTTTACCCTTTTCCTCTCAACATCTAACTCGTTTCTTTCCAAAGGTTATGGGGAGAGAGGAAGGCATCCTGTTATTGTATTGGTTCTGTTAGCTATATTTGAAGTCTCTGGGAAATTGAAACTAGAACCAGGACAATTAAACTGCCCAAAGAAAACAAACAAAACCTTCAAACACAGTAACAACAAAAACAAACCAAACAAACAAATCACAACAACAACAACAACAACATCACCACCACCACAACAACAACAACAAAAACAAACAAAAACCCCCAAACCTTCCAGGTTTTACCTAAATAAGAAAAGATTGGAAAAGAGTGTTTTCTTGTTTCCACTAAACACATCTGTCTTGTCTGTATACACTCATGCAAAAATTTCTGGTTGCTTAAGTCTCCAGGGTGTTTGAAAATGTCTGAAGTCTCTTTAAGGAGCAGATTAACATGTATCCTAAAAGTTATAGAGTTAACCATTCTATTTTTCCATTATGGGCCTGTCAGCAGGAATATGTTGCCGTATGGTACGTGGCAAGTGAAAACGCTAGTAACATTGTTTTTCATAGACAGAAAAATTACCAAAGAAGCAGTTTCTTAGCTAGAATGTCACCTCTTAGGTGTATGCGGCTCACTGTATTTTGTTGCCCTGGTAACGAATGGTGTAAAATGACTCCTTTGCACAGCTCCATCAGAATGATAGCATCCTGTTTTTTCCATCATTTTACAAGAGGTTGTTTTCATTCTCCCATCCTGACCATATTAAGTGTAAAGAGATTGAATTACTGCACTGCACCCTCTCCATCTGATGTGGATTTAAGGGTTGATATTGATGTACTGAGAACTGTGTTCTTCTTCAAGAAAAAAAAAAAAAGCTGCAAATTATAATGAATTTGACTTTTATGTATCGACCGTTCAAGAAGTGAAGTAGTGTTTCTGCACCCAGGGGATAGACATAGCATGATCAGCATTTTTCACTTGAATGAATTCAATTGATAAAGCAATGTATTCAGGGTCACTTTGCTTGATCTTCAGGTTTAACAATAGTCATGCTAAAAGCAGAGACATTATTCCATAAATTTTGCTCATAAAAATGTGCTAGCTGTTGCTTTATACAGCTGTACTCTTTTCAACTTTTCACTGAGTAGGGTGGGAAAAGTCAAAGAGTAATACTGTGCCAAGTGCACACAAGTGTGGGCAAGTGGCTGACAAGTATTGGAAACATGTTTACAGCTAGAAAACCAAAGCAGGACCATTTGGTGCATGGTGATTAGCTTGTCTTTTAGCACACATGCACCATGAGACCAAATACCACCATTCTCACATTGACGCTTCATTTCTGGACAGCTGCAGAACCAAGCAAAGAGTCATTACATAAGTGTTAAGGGTAGACAGAACATATTTAACATTTCCAAACATCATGGTAATTTATCCATCTTAAAGAGGGTTAATGGCACAAAGAAGTTTATTAACAATATAAATTTTTGTTATTAAGTACTAATTATGGAGTACTGTAAGTAATTTTCTACTGAATAAACTTTGCATGTTAAATATTTGTGCAAGACAAGCAGTATCTTTGAAAACCCGCTTGTTTAACCCTGTGTATGTAACTGGGACTTTTACATAGAATATAACTCCTCTATAAATACCATTTAGCTTAGAATTACAATCTACACTAAGTATTATTTAGAGAAAGGAAGGGGAACAAAGTGAAAGTTTAGAAGTGTTTAAAAGTTGTGTGTGAGGTTAAAATAGTTTATGATATTTTTCTGGGGGTCAATTAAGCAGGGAAATTGCTTGAAAAATATGTGTTAAGGATTCAAATTGTTTCTTTTAGAAGTTTCAAAGTACTAATCCTAAATCCTAGAAAGCAAGGTAAAAAAATACAAGACTTGGGAGCAATAATTCCTTATGCTGCTCACACAAAAATAAACAGCAAGACTCTGACCTTGAACTTTACTGATAGGCTTTCAACTCAAAAACTTACAGGTCTGTATCCTGTAGTGTGTAATTAGTGAAATCGCCTATTCAGACATGTAGAACATTGTTCAGGCACCAAATCTCACAGTGGAGAGAAAATAAATCTCTCAGTTTGAGTCAAACTAGAAATCAGCAGTGCATATGAATGCTTTAGGAAGTGTGGACCTGGATCTAAATAGTTTCTTCAGTCCCTGCCTTGCTGCTGCTGCTTGTGATGGCCTTGCCTGGTCACCTAGCAGCTGCAGCAGCATGCCTGGACTAAAATGACCCTATAGAATGGTGATAGGAATGTTTGTGCTGGATTACTGCTCTTAAGAGTTCCTCAAATGACATGAGATTTCCCACTATATCCCTGCAGAGTTTGTAAACTTTCTTTGTACCCTTACAGAATCTGTAAAACTAGAGTGGGATAGACAAGTTTCATTAATTTGCAATTTTCCACACTTTCTGGACTGTCTCACCTCCTTTGTCATGTTTTCCATCAGGTTTTACATCTGAGAACTGGATTATACACAGTATGTTTAAGTATACTTCAGTTGTATTTGACAAGGATAAAAATATCTGCTTGAAGAAAGACACAGTTTGTAAATCTTCTGTTCTCCCAGACTTCCTCCACTGAAATCTGAAAGTCATTAGACTTTGCCTGGTGAATTCAAGCAGGTTACCTGAGTGCTTAGTAGTCAGACTTCCATAGTGACTATGGGCTCTGAATCTGCTTCCTGGTTGTGTGTTCACATATTTTCAGATCATTTAGCAGATCTTCAGATGCCCACAAAACCCTAGATGGAGGCCAGATGAAGATTCTCATTTGCTTATCAATGCTGAAATAATAGTACTACTAATAATAACAACACCACCAATAAGTTTCCTAAGAACTAACAGCAGCTTAATGTCCAGTTTGCGAATAGTTATTGGTGTGCAGCTTTATGGTGCATGTTGCTACCCTCAGAAGAAGTATTTGGTGCAAAGTACTGTCATTTACTTCTTCATTTATTACTGTGCTGTAATGATGGCCTAGAGCAGGGATCCTCAAACTTTTTAAACAGGGGGCTGGTTCACTGTTGGGGGTTGNAAGTCTGCTCACAGACATAGATGCTGCCAAAGATGGCTGCAATTTTCCATGTATGGTTCCAGAGATTTTGATATGTCTCTGAGGGGAGAGATGCACAGAAATTAGTAAGGCTGCTTGATTTGAATGCATTTTTCAGTGAGTCACAAGTCTGTAGTTCGGCCAGTTCCATTTGGTAAATCTGATCAACAGTTCTAATGTCAACAGAAAATGGGTTCTGGAAAAGCTGTATGTCCCATTCATGGAGATGAAGCTCTTTAAATGTAATTTGAAACTCCTTTTGCAACATTTTTAGTACATCCATATATGTTTTGTTTGGGAATGCAACTGCTGTTTTTTCTGCAGACAGGTTTTGAGTTGTGGGGAGATAGCAGAAGTTTTCCTCCTTTACTTGGTTAATGAGCAGGTCTAATTTGACTTGAAATGCTTTCACATGTGAATACATATCACATATGAGCTTCCCCTTTCCTTGAAGTTGGACATTGAAATTGTTGAGTAGCTTTGTTTCATCTGTCAGAAATGCAAGGTGCCATTTCCATTCTGCATCTTTGAGCTTTGGTACTTCTTTGTTTTTAGAAAGCATAAAATCATAAACCTGTGGAAGTAAGTCATAAAATTGTTTCAAAACTCTCCATCGACTCTGCCAACAGGCTTCTGTGTGATACTGAATATCTTCATAGGCAACATTTAGCTCAGACAGAAATTCCTGAAACTGTCTGTGGTTTAGTGCATGAGCTCTAACGAAGTTAACACAAGAAACCACAATTTTCATGACAGAGACCAGCTTCAGTGATTTACAACACAGTGCTTGGTGGTGGATGATGCAGTGTGTGGCTATTGGATGTGAATGCTTGCATTTGTCCATCTCTTTGTTAATGCATGCAGCCACTCCTTTCATGGACCCCACCACGCTAGGAGCACCATTAGTTGTCACAGTGAATAGTTTACTCCAATCCATCTCCAAATCATTTGTAGTCTGGCAACCTTTCTCATAGATATCCTCTCCTGTAGTTGTTCCTTTGATGCTTTTCAGTGTAGCAAGCTCCTCCGACTTCGAAAGAATCATTTGTCCCACAAAGAAAAATGTGAAGTTGTGCAGAATCAAGAACATCATTGCTTTCCTCGAGTGCCAATGAGAAATAGTAGTAGGAGGAGGACGGAGTGGCGGTGGCAAGGTTTCTAGCCAAGAGGCGCCCCATGGTGGGGACAGGTTGAGGATGAGCACTGGTTCCAGCCCAGGCCCGGCAGGTGCCTGGGGGCTGTGGAGGCCAGCATGTGGATTAAGTGCCAGGAAGTCATCTGCAGCTGCTTAGTTTCCCCCCCAACCCCCAGCGGGGGCAGGGGTGGGGCAATGTTCTGTAAATACTGGCAGGCCAGACTGAAGACCCTAAGGGGCTGTATTGGCCTACGAGACATAGTTTGAGGACCCCTGGCCTAGAAGATAAAATATTCTCTCTTTGGAGAAGATAGTATAAGGGCTTTTGCATTTTGTGCTCAATCACTGAAACTATTCTTCATCCATATTTCAGGGAAGACGGAGGCTGCCACACATCACTGACTTGTAAAAATATTTCCTCTGCAGGATTATGGCAGCAAGAACAACAAATGAGCATGGAAAACCTTTTCTGGAGTTTGTCACACCTCATGAGCTCAGATGGTCAGTTGAGGAATTTCAGGGTGGCCAGCAGTTTGGGAGGTAGGACGTGTATCAAGGAAAGAAATGTCATGAGCAGCTGGAGAAGCAGAAAGAGCTTGGGCATAGCAACAAATAAAAACCCAGTCTAGCCTCCCTTGCCTCTGAGATGCTGCTCCTTCTCTCCTCGATGAAAGAAGCTTCTTCATTGACTTCTCAGCAGCATTATGAAGGCAGTAATTTCTATTTTGGATTCATGAATAGATTACATTTGCACCAAATTTTACTGCTGCTCTCTTGAAGTAAGAAGTCTGGCTGACAGCCTCCTTTATGCAGCTCCAGGTGAAATTTCTGATTATAATTCTTTCTGGACTAGCTTGAGAGAATGCAGAGAGGAGAAGGATGGTTGAAGAAAGATGTATTTTTTTTCCCCAAGGTAATTGGACCAGCTGCCTACAGTCTTCTCTGACCTTTGGATAAATAGGCGATTCTACTTTGTTGGGCTCACTCGGTCCTTAGTCATGACCATAACTAAAATTCATTTTAAAAAATGTAAATCTTACGGTAAGGATAATTAAATGCTGACAAAGTGCCCTGCCATAACAACACTCCTCAATGGAAAATGAACTTTGCCTGCTTTACTCATTTGTGTCTGTGTCCATGCTAGTGTGTGTGACACTGCGGATAAGTATTTATCATGCAAACACATTGACAAATGTAATCTTCCTTCACCTCTATTCACTGTGATCCTTCACAGTAAGGCAGTACAATTGTTTTCCTGAAACCTAAACATCTCTCTCTTCCATTCTTACCCCCCTAGAAGGTAATTTTAAAATCTCTTTTGACAGTCCTAACTGATAAATCATCCAACACAAGCACAGGCACAGCACCTAATCAGGATGTTGCTGGCTAATTTAGCCCTGCTGATTTGATCTAACTAGATAGAGTTTTATAATACCCTGTGATTGTAAATATATCTACTCTCATTCACAGCCTAGGAAGGCTGGAGGGCCATTACATCTTAATTGGGTAATTTCTTTTAAAATCTCTGCAGGCCAAGTTGCTGCTTCCGCAGCAGCCAGTCCAGGGCATTGATCTCAGTCCATGTCTGGCTCCAGAAAATTCTGGGAATATATCTCCCATTTATTTTTGGTATTTCAGTTTTTAATGGTCCTAAAATGCCCCAACTAGCTTTTGGGAGATAGACAGTGTGACAGTGGGGGGTGCAGCCTGGAAAGAGGTAATACATTCGTATTTAGATAAATGAACATGACTGTGTCTGGAGGACCAAGGGATATGGGTGGATATAGAAATTCAGGTAGAGAAATTCATGAAGAACACCTACCAGAGAAAGATGTTTGGAGTTATCTTCATTTTTACTCATTTCTTCACCTTAAAAGGAGACCAAATTCATCTTTCTGAAGAGGAAGGCTAATAATTATGGACTTGCATTTCTATAAATTAGTAATATTGCCTTTAAAGATATATATATATATATATATATATACACACATATTAAATGGTTATTTGTTTTATGCAGATTGATACATGCACAGGTATGCACACATTTTCATAAACACATTTTTATTTCACTCATTTTTTCAAAATATTTAGGAGATATTTGCTGAAAAAAGAACAGAAATCACAAAGAATTATCTCAGTTGTTATGGCTTAGGTCACTATTACAGAAATTTTTTTGCTGACATTTATATGATGAAATATTTTCTGTGTATGTATATATATATATACACACACAAAATGTTTTGGTGGTTTTTTTTTTTTCTTCACGTATGGCTGGGCAATGGTAGGAAAGTTACAGAGTTCATCAGCAAAAGAACTATTTAATTTTTACACTTCTAGATTAAAACTGTCAGACAGTAGCCACTGTCACTTTTTTCAAAAGGTTTCATGGCAGTCCCAGCAGAGATTTCGCTAGCAATCAGAGTTTATACTTCAAGCTAAAAGGCTAAAGAATAAGAGGCAGTAGTAATTTGATGAAGACAACTCTGTGATGTGGTGCCTCAGAGAGGAGGAGGCACACCAGTAAGTCAGGATTGAGGAGAATAGCGTGAGTTGATTTAATGGACAAAAAGAAGTCAAGACAGTCCAGCCGAGAGTAGTTACTATAATTACATGATTTCACCTTATTTTAATGTTGATTTGAGCAATACCAGCAACAAATCCCAGTAGTTTGGTTATTAACTATTTTATCTTATATTACAGATCTAGCATTTTAAATGCTCAGACTGCTCTGTGACAGTTCTGAAAGACAAGCAAGAGAGTGCATGCATGTTTTTGTCAGAAGAAAAAAGACCAGGGAGTAGGGAATCACAGGGTGTGATTCCCACAACCACTGCATCTACTCAGTAAATTATTTTTCCTTTAAAAAGGAAAGCAATCAGTGATGATTGAAATACCTTTGAATGCAGTTGTAATGAAATTCCATTTGTCGCCCATACCAGAGTTGCAGCCATTGTTGGTAATGGTCTCCTTCAGAGCAATACAGTCATTGCTGTCTTGTGAGGTACCATGGGAAGTAGAGGCAGGCAGTCCCTGAACAAAACTTAACAATAAGAGTTTGCATAGAGTTATGATAGGGCTTGTCTGCCTGGTTTCTGGCTCTATCCTGAGGGAAGGAGAATAAGCTATGCATAATCTGCAGGAAAGATGAAGACCTGACAAAGTAGACTTTTATTTCCAAAACGTCAGTTTAGGTAATTGCACTTTCCTAGCATGGTATTTTGCATATATAATGATCCATTGTTTTAGATATTGTCTATACTGGATTGTAACTTATTTTGTGAGTGAAATCAAGCCCAGTTTTTAGGAGATGATGTAACACAACCCTGTGAATGAATCAAATTCATGCTTTAGAGAAACACACAGGGAGAAACAGAGGTTCTACTCTAATTGCTCAAAGTATCTTCTTTGCATTCAGCACTGCTATTGAGTGAAAAGTGGCTTTTGTTATTATTGGATAGGTTGAAAAAAATAAGGTAGTTTGCTCATTTAGCTTGAGTTTAAAGATTATTGCCT
Organism: Tricholaema leucomelas; assembly: GCA_013400475.1. Lineage (NCBI taxonomy): Eukaryota > Metazoa > Chordata > Aves > Piciformes > Lybiidae > Tricholaema lacrymosa > Tricholaema leucomelas. The sequence continues at coordinate 11,529 of WAAF01003273.1, read as the reverse complement.
GCTGTGCTAGTTTAAGCCCAGCTAGAATGCTTTGGTGAAAAGAATAAGATTACAGTCTGTGAAAGGGAAACAATGGTGATGTCTACTTCACTCATAGGCTTTCTGAGATGTATAAGAACAAGAATGTAAATACAGATAAGACAGTTGCTCTCTGTCTGGTCTTTGGGCTGCATATTTCTCTAACCTAACCTAACCTAACCTAACCTAACCTAACCTGCCATCTCTCTGGTTAATCCACCTGGTTCTTAATCCCCCTCTCCCCGCCCCCAGCTGACCTCCAATCTTCCTTGGGCATAAGGCAACATATGGGATAAGGGAGAGGGGTGGGAGAAAGGTGGAAGTATGGTCATGAGCCCCTCCTGGGGACTCAGGTTTCTGGGAGGGGTGTTGTGTTTCTGTATTACCTTCTAACTTGTATATTTCTGTATATAACAGTATATTTTGTAAATACCTGCTTGCATCTTGTGCAAAGCTGCAAATATAAAAGCTTTATCCAATTTCCAGACCCGCTGAGTCTAGTCTGGGTGATTTCCAGATTGTGGGGGGGCAGGCAACACCCAAACCATCACACCTGCCAGTAGGGTTTCTTAGTTTCCTATATGATTAAAAACAGAAGAGAGCTTTGGTGGACATACAGTGAAACAGTATATCTGATTGTAATGTTTTCAGCCCTGATGCCCTGATAATATGATGTACTTCTTATATCAGCTCCAAAGTTCATTTCTCTCTATTATTCTCATAAAAAAGTTTACATGAGTCAGGAAGCAAATCCCATTCCTAGAGAAGGAAAATACACTGAAAAACTGATTTCCTTTTCCTAGGAATTTTTCCCAATCATCAGTGCATGTATTTCAGCTTTGCAAAATACTCTTCACAGTCACTCTGTCTTGCTTCAAAATGAGGCTGTCTGTTGAATTCTGACAGCACTGGATCATCCCACTTGGCTGTAGCACTTGGATGCCATAGCCCACTGCTTCCAGTCCTGATGAGCTTCAAGGGAAGGACAGGTGATTGTGAAACTTGGGATATAGTAAAATTCAACACCTGTATATTAGTCATAGGACACCTTATGAAGCAAATTGGCTTCTATCAGTAAATGATCCCTGTTTTGCCTGCTGCAGTGATCTAAAAAGGTCATATCCTTATAAGACTAAGTCATTTGTTAAGTACATCTAAGTGGGATGGGAGCATTCAGATTCATGCCATCCAACCGTAAGGCAGATATGATCATAGAATCATAAAATCATAGAATCAACCAGGTTGGAAGAGACCTCCAAGATCATCCAGTCCAACCTATCACCCAACCCTATCTAGTCAACTTGACCATGTCACTAAGTGCCAACTCTGAGAGTCACTCTTGTGTAGTAAGTGGTAAGGAAGAGGTGTTTACTTGAGACTATCTCATTTTAGTGATAAGTAGTGTAAGTCAGAAGAATTCCTCCTTATATGTCACCTTCTCTATGGGGACTGTAAAAGGAGTTCAGAGAACTACGCCTGGTATACAACACACTTTTCAACCACACAGAGTTACTGAGCTGGATACAAAAAGGAGTTTGTTGTTTGGTTCCAGCTAAAATCTACAGAAGTGACATGACAGAAATATATCCAGGTAATATGTTTCTCTAAGAGCTACCTGTGTAAATTAACAGTAGGATAAACCATTCTCATGGTTCTAGTGGCTCCTCTTAAATATTCTATGACTTAAAACTCATTACATTAAACAGTAAAGGTCAAGCAAAAACTCTTGTACTGGCATATATTCATTTTAAATTAGTGTTGTTCATTTTAAATTAGTGTTGTTAGAGTATTATTTGCTTGTAGAAGCTTATGTAATTTCTACAGAAAACCTACGCAAATGAACAGTTTCCTGACCAATTTCAGAAGATTTCTTTGCAAAAAACTTTACAACATAGCAGCATTTTGATTTTCCATTTGAGTAAAAAGACTGAGATCTGTTTAAATTACATTAACAAATATGTCTGCATCCAGGATAATGACTATTCTTTATGCATTCCAATAACCATATTTAAAGAACGACCCAGGGTCCTCCTTTTTGGTTTTGAGACAATGCCCTTCTTGGCCTTGGAGAAATGCAAAACAATAAGTGATGGTTAATCTCTGAAGAAATTTAAAAATCAAAAGAAATTATACATTTCTAATAGTGAGGGTGATTAATGCTTTTGCTAAAGATGTTACACTTCTGTTAGATGTAATTTATTGGACTCAAGAACATAGATAACTAGATGACATTTTAGAGTGTGTGATATACAGGGTGTGAGATGAGATGATCTAGTAGTTCCATCTAGCAGTGTTCCCTTCATGTTTTTTCCCACCTAGCCACATGTGCACAACTTTCATTGTACAATCTTCAGTATACTTCTTTCCCTGGCTTCCTTTTTTCTCTGTATTCAATGTCTTACAAAAATTATGTACTTTACATTTCATAATAATGGACTCATCATGTGATTCTGCTCCCAAGATAATACAATGGTTGGAAACTGGTGATCATTAAGGTCCCTTTCAACACAAACTATTTTGTGATTTTATAACTTGCTTTCCATGTTCTTCCTTCAATAATCCTGACACAACAGCCAGCCAGTCCTGTTTGCTGATCTTGCAAAATTTCCTGTTACCACTTGTTGGCTTTGAATCAGAGCTTCTAGAAACACCGGGTTGTCTCTCAGCATATATTATGCCTAAGACACTTAGCCAACAAATTTTAGGGCATAAATGAGCAGAAATCTGTTAGCTGCTGCCTATTACTCTGTTGTGTTTCATTAATCATGCAAGGTTGACTGGGGGCTTGTGCTTTGCAGTGTTCAACCCTTACATTGTTTTCAAATCTGAATTATCTAGAATTCTGTTGTAAATTGTAGGGTTAATTTAAAAAAAAAAAGAGAGAGATAAAAGGATGGACTTGCATGGTAGTGCACTGTGATTGACTCTTTTTTTTGTGCTAGGTGAGGAAAAGAGCAGCTAGAATTTATCCTCCCTTAACAAAAATTTCTGTAGCTTTTCTATTGATGAAAAAAATCAAAGGAACAATGACTATCAGAATACAGGACTGTTTCTGCTTCCTGATCTCTGAGTCAGACAGAGGAGATCTTAAGAACAACACTCAGCAACAGAATTGAGTATCTGCACTCAAAAGTAAGAAATTATTAAGACATCATGTTGATTAATTTTCTGGACCACCTGTTCCAAGTCTTTGAAGAAGTCACTATTTTACTGTTTTTCATTTTTGAAGGAGATTTATAGAGCTATTTGCTAAATAGTTTGATTTAATGAAGACCATATCACATTTTCCCACAACAATAAAGAAATGAGAGCAAGCATGTGAGGTGTACTGTCTTGAATAAAGCCTATATGGCAGGATTTGTGTTTGCATTTCTGGCCAGAATAATTTGATATATTGTCAGAAGATGAGGGCCATCTTCACAAAGTAATTGTTCTGTTACGTCTTTGTGACTTTTCTTCTCAATTCTCCATATGTAGGAAGTAGATTCCATGCCTATATTTACTTGGATACGTGCCTGAAACTTGTCACGGGTTAAAACCTCCCACAATTCCAAATTTTTCATGGAGTATTTCCTTGCATATGTATGGCTCCAGAGCAAAACAAACAATGCAGGAACATGGGTGTTAGTTGCCACTGAGCTGGCTACTCTGTTAGGAGTTAACTCTGTTTCCAAAGGGTTTCTCTTTATGCAGATCTAATGATTCAGTCTGGTCCTGAAACTCTAGCTAGTCAGAATACAATTCTACAAATTAATTGATCTAATTTCCTGCCAGGCTTCTGTGCTTATTAGCCAATGTGATGCCAGCTGTATTTCCTTAAGTACATCAGAAACAAAAGGCTATTATTTCTGGCTAAATTCCAGTAGGTTCATTACCTTCTGTTTCTTTTAAAATTCCCCCTGCAATCATACTAGATAAGATTATTTGTCCCTCTTTTTTTTTTTTCCCCTCGTACAATTTTTCTTGTGCATAACTATGCACTATGCCATCTTCCACTTCAGAAGAAGCTGCATTTCAGCAACAAAGAAAAATAATCTCTCAGAATACAGTGGTCTCTGTATTCTGTGAGAACATACAGTATTTTAAAATAATTTTGAGTTTTGCCATTGATCTTACCCAGAATTATTATAATGTATATATAATCAGTTTATAAGGTCTGCCCTACATTTTGGACTGTGTAGATGAAAGGTTCTGTGTAAATGTCATTAGATGCAAAAGGTGTTTCTGGAAGTGGATGTATAAGACATATAGAAGAGTAAGCCTTGTAGATGAGGGCAGTAGACAGTCTTTTATCTGACAAATTAATTTCTCTGCAAGAATTGTTGTTCAGTGTAATGTGTCCCAAAAGAAGATGTCCCTTCTTTGTAAAAGGTGGATTTGTTTCCCCATAGTAAGAGGTATTGCAAAATATGATATAATGCCAGAATGAGATTTTACTTGAATGAGGAACACCATGAGCAATTATATTGCTTTAGGCATGATGGATGTTGCTTTTCACTACATTATTTTCTTGAGCTTTCTGGACCGTGTGCAGGAACACAATGTAATCTATAATTGAACTAAGCTGTATGAAAGGGTTTGTTACAAGGCTAATATGATAATGAGTATAATCTAGGAGTTTGTTGAAAAAAACCTACAGCATAGGAATGCATTTCTTGCATTTTTGGTGGCTGGAGAATAAAAAAAGGAGGTAAGGAATCCAAGTTAAATGTAGCTGTAAGCTGCATAATATTCCTTCATCCTTTCTTTCTGTTCCCATGGATCCAGATTTAGTTCTCGAGGTCGAACCGGCCAAGAGTGAGTCTCTGGAAGACAGCAGAGGGCAGTGCAGAGCTAAGGCTGGTACAGCAACCTAAGCCCTGGCAGAAATTTTTTCTTGTTATTAAATAGAATCATACCCCTAATTTAGCCTCAGAGGAAATTAAACTTCTAATTACATGTATATAAACCACTGGAAATGGGCCTGGCTCTTTCATAATAAAAATAAAATAAAATAAATAAAATAAAATAAAATAAAATAAAATAAAGTAGAAATCACCCAAATTTTGTTATTTCTATTTAAAATAGGATTGTGGTAATGGGAAGGACTTTGAGGAAATTTTGTGGGGGGGGTTTATGCATGTGCATAAAATGTGTGTCTTCTTCCTCCATGTGTGTGCGCATGAGTGTGTTTGCAAGACTGTGTGTCTATATGAGAGTGTAATCTAACCACTTCCACAGCCCATCTCCTGCTGAGTAAACAATAGTGATTTTTTTTCTCTTTCATCTATCCAAGCCAATGTCTTTATAAATGCCAGATAATATGCCCTTGGGTAATATAAGGGCAAAGCTCTAATTGAATCAGGTCAAGACTCCACACATTATCTCTGATAGCACTTTTTAAAGTGTAGCTCCCTCTGTCAGATCATCTGCTTCCATATCATTGTATTGAAGGTAATTATGACATAAAGAAATTAACATTGAGGATGCAAGAATTGTTGGTTGGTGATCTCAGACTTGCACTGATCTGTCAATATTCCTAATAGTTAAAAAAGCATCTCAGCAAGATCAATGGATATCTTAAGGCTTATAAATATTTCTAAACCATAAAGGATAAACATCTAGTGGTTTAGATTATATGAGTGTGTTCACTACCATAAAGTGCTTACTTGCTCTGTATGGTTGTTCTTTTAAGACAACTGAAAACTGACTCAAAATCACAGTACAAAGAACCACAAGAGATAACATTTATATTGAATGCCACAGATTTAGCACTTTGTAGAGCTAAAAGATTAGATATTAAAATAGAATTGGACACTCACACTTGCATGAGCATCATGAAGCTTTGCTGATTAACATTTGTTTCCAAACAAAATGATTGAGGGTATCATGTCTTTACAGCAGCAGAAGGCTTCTTGCACTGAAGTTCTGGATTTACTGTATGTCCTCATTACTGGCTTTGATAATTTCATGTCTGGAAAGATCTGCACTTTATATCTACAGGCAGAATGGAAGACTTACACTAAGACCACTTAAAACTGTGCAAATAGACTGTGTTTTGGTAGACTAACCAAGGCATTCCTTGGACACCCCACCTCTTACAGTGCAGTCATGCACTGTAAGAGAAGAATCCCATCAGAACTGTAAGATTGTCAGGATTCCTTTTCAGAATGGAAGATTAAAATTTAAGACTCTTTCACTCTCAGGATGAGAAATCTTGTCATCTGAGAAAGTTAGAATTTGACATATGCCCAGACTGAATGCCAGAGGTATGTCTCTTACTAATAGATATTTTTTTTCGGTTTATTATTCTAAGTCTTTTAAAGATCTCTTGAAAAGATAATAATGGTACATTTTACTTATCCATCAAGAGTTTTGAATTGACAGCTTATTTTCCTGAATATATAGTTAGAGCATGAAGGGCAGTATAGCTAGAACAGCCAATCAGAGTAATGAGTCTCCACTGCTTGAAAAGGCAAGATTAATCTAAAGCAAATACTTTCCACTATGGCAATTTTAACTAATTCCCTCATGAAAGTATAAGAGATATGAGAAACCCCTACAGTCAGCATAAACTCCTGGTGGGGCTAGACAGGTAATACCTTTTAAGCTTGTTAATGTCTTATCCTGCTGGTTTCTACAACTGATTCAAAGAATAGCTGAATACTTCTCAACCTGTCATTACAGAGGAAAGTAACTTTCTGCATAGAGATAGAAAGGGTGGTGGCATTTTTTATACATCGTGGGTTCATAGTACTGGTATGGCTAATGCTGTCTGGACTGATGTAATTAGTGTCTATATTAGTTTTCCCAGTGCATTTGTACTATGTAGACAGAAATATTCAGAGAGAGACTTTTTACAAAGGCATTTAGCAACGGGATGAGGGGAAATGCTTTTAGGGTGAGGTGGATTTAGTTTGGATATTGGGAGGAGTTCTTCACAATGAAGGTAGAAATACTGGAAATGGGATGACCAAATGTGTGACGGAGGCTCCATCCCTGGAGACATTCAAGGTAAAAATTGGTGGGGGGCCTGAGCAGTCTGATCTGCTTAAAGACATCACTACTCACTGCAGGGGAACTGGACAAGAGGACTTCTGAGGGTCCCTCACAACTTGATGGATTCTATGATTCTATGATTATATGTATGATTCTTTCAAAATTGGTAGCTTCTTAATTCATTGAATTAATTAATTCATTCAATTGAAGGTTTGTGATGAAGATGTCTGGGTTGTATGTGGGAAGGTGTCTTCACAAAAGATCCATAGGCACAATTGGCCTATGGAGTAGTTATGCATTGTATGTGAAGAAGGTGGAAATGTTACCTTGCAAGATGGGCTAGCTTAGCTGCAGCTCCTTCTGATTTTGCTGGAGGGGAAATTTCCATCTGGCTATTTAAGTATTTTGCCACGATTTTGGCATTGTTTTTGCAGCAGTAGTATTTTATGAGATTTGTGCACCAGGGTCTCAGCAGTTGTTCAATAGAAACAGTGGAACTATACTGACTTACATAATATGAAAATCTCTTTCACCCCTGTAAGATTCCTCTGATTAGTGTTAAATGAAGATGCATATAGAAACACAGTATCACTATCGTGTTGAAAAATCCTTGCAAATCCAAATGTCACAAATGAGGGACTAGATGAGAAGAAACTTGAGGAAATATGTTCAGAATTATACAGACAGAAAATAATTAAGAGCATATTTTCTTGTCATATGATCTTCCCTGTTCCAAAAAAATATCAATTGGGTGCCTGTCCAGAACAACATCAACACAAGGCATCTGAAAAAACACAGAAGGTGATACTTTCACTTACACAGAAATCCATTTCCCTTCTAATTTTCAGCTCCTTCCTCAGTTTGTCTCCAGTTCTGCCACAACAGAACAACTCCCTGGTGGTCATGGTTTTTCTGATGCTATTGTTTGGTCTCTTTAATAACAAAAGCTGCTGGGCTAACATGTAAAGACACAAAGAAAGTGCACAAATGCTATCTTATATTTTATTTTTTATTACTTGTAGTTTAAAAAAATGCTTACTGACAATTGAAATATTTGCTCTTATTAGAAATTAATGATGCTATTGTCATGTTTTCTAGTTATGTTTTGGGTTTATGGGTTTGTTGGGGATTTTTGTTTGTTTGGCATTCTTTTGTCTTGTTTATGTTGGTTTTGTTTTGTTTTCCCCCCTTTTTCTGATGCAAAGGAGGAGAGCATTATAGCATTGTTGCTATTTTTCTTACTGCTTTTGTTAGAGACAATGTCTCATGTTCCAAGTGAACTCTGTAACAGACACTTTGATTATAACAGCACAGAACTTCTCTGCTCAAAGAAAAGGTATTATTAAGCACCTAGCAATTTAGCACAGTAAACTCACAGCTATGGGATATTGTTTCAGTGCTCTTGCAGAAGAGAGGATTTAGTCAGCAAACCACAAATGATGTTTTTTGTCCATATCAATCATCTTAATTCTTGCAAAGATGGTTCTTTGAGGCTTAGAAGACATGACTAGACAGTATATACCATGGGAGAATTTTAAAGACTTTAACCTATTAATGCATAGTTATTCCACCTCTATTAAGAATTCATACCTTATCTCCCTCCTTACTGAGTGAAACGGTTCATAAATCTTGTCTAAACATACAAGTGCTATTTAAATATGACATGTGCACCAACAATTTCTCCCTTTGCCTTACACTGTTTCAAGGCTTAATTTGCTTAAAATACAGCTATGTTGTGGTTTGGAAACAGATTTTTTTTTTTTTTAGAGGCATTAAAATCTATAAACAAGGTGATTTATTCAGACAGTGAAAAATCCGAAGTTCACAGGAAAAGGAAGGTGTAAATGACTGGATATTAAAAATCTTGGAAGTGGTAATTCTCTGTTGCTTCTCCCTGGACACAGTATATTAATTTCTGTAAGTATCTTGTGCTCTGGTCTCAGAGGCCCTTGAAGAAAAAAAATAAGTCTTTCCACTTAACCTTTTGCCTTGAATAACAATCACTAATGAATTCTTCCTCCCAGTAACCTGGCACACTGGTCATCCTGCCACAGGGAGAACTGAGTCAGGCAAAACTGCTGTCTACACTTCATACACCTTACCTGTTTCATAGTATTAACTTCCTTTGTTCCTCTCAGGCTAACCGAAGCAAACCATTATTTAGGAGCCCATTACACCTCATAAATGGCCCATTCGGTAGAAGTCTGAAATATGTTCTTCTAAACAGCTATTGGCAAATCAGTACACTGTAGAGGGGGACCAGGACAAATTCATATATATTTCATTTCAGTAAGAATTATATGTAGAAAAATTAGGTGAATCCAAGTGGAAAAAAGATAATTTAATACAAGTGGATATATCCTTCTATACGTCAGACAATATTGTAGGATAGGAGAAACAGAGGCCATAAAAATATAGTTTCTTATGTCTTTTTATATACCCACTGCTTATTTATGCTGTTAGACTTCAAGTCACTTTGCTAAAGGAGAAAACTGACTGAAGGAACTAGTTCATTACAGAAATTACAGAAACACATAAGGTCTATTATTGAGAAAATGTTTTTCATTTTTAATCAGAGGATGAGTCAGAACAAATGTGCAAATGTTATTGAAAAGATTATTTTAAATCAAATACTTCTTTATAAGTATGATATATATCTGGAAAACCTACTTTTAAGCAGAATAAATATCTCCTGATATAACTCAAATATTGTAGGCATCTATTCTGTCAAAAGAAGTTTACGCCCTTACTGAAGGAAGTTGTATTGCTTATAAGAGTGGTTTAACAATCAGAATATTTTTAAAAAGTTACGTATTCCTATGGTATCAATAACAACCATTATCTACTTTACTTACACCAGATAGTCTTATTTGTAACTGTCCTGGAGTCCTGTATACCCCAAAATTCCTCTCCCTCTGTGGTTTGAGTGGGAGAGGAAAAGGCACAAAAAGACCTATTTCCCCCCCTGCCCTGCAGGCGTGAAGGTGGCGAGCAAGGGACCCTTCCGGCACGAGGGGTGCCCCGTGCAGGGCCTGCACTGGAATCGGCTGGGGATTGGATGATTCCTACCTAGGAAGTGGTAACTCGGCTCTTTGTCTAGGAAGGGTATAAATATTGGGGGGACTTCCCACCTTGGTGTTCCTGCCTTAGAGTCCTCCCCTGCCTGGATAACTTCTGCAGAAGGAGAACCTGGCGCTCCGAAAGACAAGCTCCTGAGGGACAGGGGTGTCTCCGTTTTGGATGGCTTCCACCTTAATCACCCTTTATGCAGGCTTTATAGCCCTTAGCGAACCTCAGAGGCTTCTGAAAGACAGTGAAGGGACAAGCATCTAGACCGTCCTTCCTTTCAGGCAGCCTGACTCACCTGTGAGTAAATTTGGCTCACCCTTATATTAATAAGGGGGATGGCTACATTTAATAGCTTAAGCCTTTTCCAACTTCTGACTTCCAAAATACTCAAATCTACTTATGGTATCCTGGTAGTTCTTCTCAACCAACTGAATCTTCTAATTAAAACTAAATTAATTTTTGTATATAGTTTTGGGGGGTAGGTTTTTGGGAAAATAAAATAACTATTTTCCTATAAATTCCTGACTCATCTGCATTGATTCCCTGCCTCCACGACAGTAACACACCTTGTCAAGGTGACAGGAGCTTATTGTTAGATCCTCCAGATTATTGGTTCTTCAGACACTGTGGGAAGCTTTCTCTTAAGACATGTGTCCAAAGATTACCTAAACTGCACAAGGAGCACCTGACGCTCTGAAAGACAAGCACCTGAAGGACGCTTAACGACCCTTGGAGGCCTCTGAAAGACCCGAAGGGACAAGCATTTGGACCACCCTTCCATTCAAGCCAGACTGACTCATCCATGAGTAAATTTGGCTCAGCCTTTATTAATAAGGGGGACGACTATATTTAATAGCTTAAGCCTTTTCCAACTTCTGACTTCCAGAATAGTCAATCTACCTATGGTATCCATGTAGATCTTCTCAACCAACTGAACCTGTTAATTAAAACTAAATTAATTTCTGTATGTAGTTTTGGGGGCGGGTTTTTGGAAAATAAAATAACTCAATTTTTCTATAAATTCCTGACTTGGCCACATGAATTCCCTGCCTCCATAACACAGATACTGGCACTAGATTATATTTTCCCAACAACACATTTCTTCAGAAGCCTGCCAGCAAGTGTGAATACCGTGCTCAAGACTGCACAGCATCCTTCTCCTGCACCTGAGGTCCTGCCAACAGTCCCTGGACCAGCCCTTGGACAAAGCATCCAGAAGAAGCCAGGAGACAAGGGCAGAGATTGCATCCTCACCAGGAGAACAAGGTCAGAGACTGTCATTTCCCCAGAAGCTGGAAAGAGTCATTTCCCCCAGATAGATGGGAAGACTGTCATTTCCCCAGAAGCTAGGAAGATACTCCTTTCCCCTCAAGCTTGGAGGATTCCAGACTCAAGGTCCACGGTCAAAGCTCCCCTGAAGGTTTGGGCACTAGGTATAGGCTGTGATGTAGCCCTGGACGGTGA